>JAVYIG010005824.1:0-129131 GCA_035222895.1 Strongylocentrotus droebachiensis
TGAAATTTATGCCATTATTATATGAGGGCGCCATTATGTAAGAATCGTGATGAAATTCGGGCAGTGAGAAATAGAGAAAGGAGGAACGAGGAAGAGATATGCAGAAGAAGATATTGATCAAAAATATTTTCATGTTGTAGGCCCTGATCCATCTGAAAACTGTTATATAAGTGGATTTATACCATGGTTTCTCATTTTTCTTCCTCCAAATATTAAGACAAACAATACTTCATCCCACACGCACACACCTGTTTCTTCTTTTATTGAATAATTACCTATTTATCATCCACTTCTTTCTATGACACCAACCTTGTTCACAGCAAAATGATTATAATGTACAGCTTACCTTAATTAACGTTTTTTGCGATTTTGACTCTCGTAATATGAAGTCAGAAAGAAAAGTTGATCATCTAGATGCTCATTATATAATTGAAACTTTGTCTGAAGAAGAACAATTCATCCAACCTCTTGCAATATGTATATTAGGTGCAAATCAAGATGGCGTCTAGTTGTATGCCATCCCACGTCAAACTGATGCTCGCTTGACAAAAATTCGCCCACAAATGTATGGCATGTTGTACTCATGCATGCATACAGTGCATGAATATGGCAAATAGAGAAACTTATTTTCCACATACAGACAATGAAAGAGTGTTGACAAAAAATATGCTCCTTTGATCTTTGTGAATAGATCAGTAAGAATATGAATCATAGCAGCTAAATATAAGATGAATGCATTCACATTCCTTTTCGTCTCAAAAGAGGCATTACAGGGGGCAGTATATCCTTACCCCCCCCCCCCCCCCCCCCAATCTCCGGCGGCTTGAATCAATAACAGGGAATGTAATATGAAGAACTGGCCAGATTCTGGACTATCGCATGACGCATTAACATGTATGTATTGACATTGGCACTCTTAACTCATGTCCACACACAATAAATTCGTCGTATAGCTATCCCGAAACGGTATAGCTAAGCGCCTACAAAGTGCATATAGCCCCCCCCCCCCCATTTCACTAACGCCCCCTCATTGCCTGCACCCATGCTACAAAAACATTGTAAATATCTTAACGTGTTCTCTCCATGAATGTGTATCATTAGTCCCCCCCCCCCCCTCCTCTGTATCTCTTTCTATCCCTCTTTTTCCCCTCATCTCTTTCGTGCTTTATCCCCTTCTCCCTTTACCTACTTCTAATCTCCATCATCCATCTCGATCTCAATCTCTTCATCTTCCAGTCAATCTCTCTTTCTCTCCTCCCCTCTCTATCTGTCTATCTCTCTTTTTCTTTTTCTATTAATTCCTTTCTTGTCCCATTTTTGTCTCTCTCTTTCTTTTCCCCTTATATATCACTCCCCTGTTGTCTCTTTCTTTCACGCTATCTCTGCCAATACCCCTATCCCCTCTAGAAGTTCTGTAACAAACCCACAACTTCAAACTCCTTTTCCATGTAATTTTCCTTCCAAGTGTCTCCGTTTAATTGTTTCACTTCACCATAATCTTCATATCATTAGAGTTTGTGTTTTCCTTCCCTAGTACACTCAAATGTATAGGCACATTTTGGTGTGAAAGCATCTCATCTGAAAAATCTGGATTCCAAATCTGGATTCCAAATATTGTGAGCAAGCGAGCACAGTGTTATATTCACTCATCTCGTTGCCATGAATCATTTTCATTATTACCAATTTTGCGAGAAGTGAAATAAACGAGTGGAAAAAGATAGTTTGTTATGGCATGAATTAAATTTCTATATAGAATACAATAAATACAGTTATATTCGGGCTGCCCGAATGATGACGAAGTTCGGGCAGAGACAAACGAAGAACAAGAAAGAGACATACAGAAGCAAATATCGATCACATTTTTGTTCATGTAATCCATCCGAAAATGTTCAATATAAGTGGATTTATACTATGTATTCTCATCTTCCTTCATCCAGATAAGACAAACATACCCCCATCCCACACGCACACACCTGTTTCTCCTTTTATTGCACAAATACCTATTTTTCATCTACTTCCTTCTATGAGGCTGTTCACACCGGCAGAGATAGCGCGGTCTAGCGCGCGCTAGGTACAACGTCGTTTCGGTCCGCCCGACAGCGAGCCACGGCGAGCCAAAACGGCGTGCCACTGGAGCACCTCTTGGGGTGGTCCACGAGAGATAGCGCGGCCTAGACCGCGCTATCGTTGCCGGTGTGAACCAGAGCTACGATAGCACGCCGGAAGTCATCGTTCTACACGCGGGGAATTTTATACTCATTCTATTTTTGTGCGATCTGAATCTGAATCGGTACAACTCAACACTCCGGGTTCGTAATAGCGCGCGAAATCTTTGACCGCTCTGACCTCATGACTTTACGCGTCGTGGCAGCAGGACCTCTCAAAAAAGGGGGTGCTACGATAGACCGCGCTATCTGATTGGGGTGTGGATCCGGCGAATGCCAATTGGCGGACCGTGGGTCGCGCTACGATAGCGCGATCCACGGTCCGCCCACGGTCCCCCCTTGCGGTGTGAACACGCCCTATGACACCAACCTCGTTCACAGCAAAATGACCTACATACAATGTACAGCTTACCTTAAATACCGGTTTCTTGCGATTTTAACCTTCGTATTGTGAAGTCAGAAAGAAAGTTGATCGTCTAGATGTCCCTTTAATAATTGAAACTTTGTCTGAAGAAGATCGATTCATCCAACCTCTTGTAGTATGTGTATTAGGTGCAAATCAAGATGGCCTCTAATTGTATGCCATGCCACGTCAACCTGTTGCTCACTTGGCACAAACTTGCACACAATTTATGGGCATGTTTCACTCATGCATGTTCATGCAGTGCATAAATATGGCAAATAGAGAAACTTTTTTTCTTCAGAAACACACAATGAGTGAGCGTTGACTAAAGATGTGCTCCGTTGCTCTTTGCGAATAGATCAGCATGAATATGAATCATAGCAGTCTAATATCAGATGAATGCATTCTCATTCCTCGTGATCTCATTAGATACAAATAACCAGCTGTAGAAAGTCAGTTCAGTTTATTATTTCAATCAAAATCAATATTATAAGATATACAAAAAATGGCAAATATACATAGTAAGAGAAAAAACGGAAACTACAAAAAAGTTTATACAAACCTGTATGGCGTAGTTCCCAGTAAAGGGGAAAAATACATGGTATAAACAATTGCAATAACAAAATACAAAATTATGCAGGCAAATTCAACTATACAACTTTCAAAAGTAAAAGTGCTTACCTTGACCATGTACATTCAAAATGGCTGCCGTTTCAGTGACAAACATCTAACAACTTCTTATCCATGGGTTTGGGGGAAATTTCAAGGTTATGGCAACCACTTTTGATTTTAAAAGTTGCTTAGTTGAATTTTTGTATGTCAGAAAACATATTATTAGACACTAAAATCATTAGAATCGGACGATGTTAACTGTATTGGTGAATTTCTAAAGTGCATTGACCTTTTTTTACCATAGCGCCCTCATTTAAGGTCGGATGTATAACAACCTATACATTTTTGAAATCCTTATGACCAGACGAGTAATTTGATATGTAATTTAATAAGGCTCACCGTGTTGGTGAATTTGCCCGGGATTTTCAAGGGGGCAGCCCAAGTCAAAATTGTTCGGTATTCATCAGGGAACACAAAAACACTTTCAAACCTTTGTTCCCAGAGATTGGTCACGGGACCTACAGGCTGGTCTCCTACTAATTGTCTGATGTCTGTTAAGCTCTTGGCTTCTATTGCTGTGTCCCTATTCATTCATCCTCATTCAACATTACTGACATAGCACCACACACCACACACATTGTCTGATGTCTGTTAATTAGCTCTTGGCTTCTATTGTTGTGTCCCTATTCATTCTTTCTCATTCAACATTACTGCCATAGCACCACACATACACACACACACTATCTATCTCTTGGCTATTCAACCCAGCTCACTATAGACACATGGCACTCTATCTTTTCTTAGGCTTTATATTGGTTTCTTACTTACAATCTTGTGATTGGTTGTTATTGTCTATTGGATGCTTGTCAGCAGTGGCGTACCTGGGGTACTCCGTCAGGGGGGGCAAGCGACCGAAACAAACAAAAAAGACAATGCTAATTTTCACTTCTGGCGAGCGAGCGAGCGAGCAAAAAAAATAATCTTTCAGTAACGTTTGGTATAGTGAACTGGTATTGTTGCAAGTCGGGGGTGGGAACATTCACTTGTTAGCGACGTTAATTTCATTTTTTGCAAACGAGCGTAGCGAGCAAGAAAAAAATCACTTCTTTTTTAATAATTGCCACTTAAACTTGGTTCAATTTTCCCATGCAGGGCGCGGGAACAATATTGTGTTTAGGGTGATTTTATACCCATTTTAGCTAGCGAGCGAAAATACATCTTTCTCTCAATGAATTGCTCTATAAAATTTGTTTCATTGTTGCAGGTCGGGGGCGGGCACAATCGTGTTAAAGGCAATGTCAATCCCATTTTGGCGGGCAGGCTACCCCCTACATTTCTCTTTTTAATGATATTGTAGCAAGTCAGTGGTGGGCACATAATTCCACGAGCTAGCGAGCGTAGCGAGCGAGCGAAAAAAAATCATTTGGGTTCATTGTTCCATGTCAGGGACGTGATTATTAAAAGCGATGTTATTTCTATTTTTGCGAGCGAGCGTAGCGAGCGAGCAAAATTTTTGTAATGATAATTGGTTCATAATTGGTGGGGCACCTGTGGAAATACTCAACTAAATAGAATTTTACTATTGCAAAAGAAAGCAATACGAATCATTTGTCACACCAATTTTCGCGCTCATACTAATGAACTCTTTCACGCAAATAATGTTTTGAAGATTCATGACTTATTTTCCTATAACTTGGGTATATTTATGTCTACACTAGAAAAAAATGAATTGCCACAAGTTCCCTCAAATATGTGTAACACAAATACTGAATTTCATAGTTACCCCACGAGAATAGCAAAATGTTATCACCTACCAAAGCCAAGAACGCAATTTTCCAGCAGGATTTTCACTTTCACTGGCCTAAAATATTGGAATGCCCTTCCTGGCACATTACAAGAAAAGCCCTCATTAATTGGTTTCAAAAATGCCCTCAAGCACTTTTCGTGCAAACGAATCAGAATATAAGTAGTTCCCCTCTCCCTCTCTGTCTCTTTCTTTGTCTCCCTCAACCCCCTCTCTCTGTCTTCTTGTTGTCTTCCTGCACGTCTTCCCCCTTTTCTGTTTTCTACTCTCTCATTCTTATATTCTTCATTTATCATCATGATCTTGTCATTATCTTGTCATTCTGCTAATGATTCTGATTTGTTTTTGTCTCGTTAATTTTTGTTTTTTCTATTGTCAGTCATGTTTTTTTTTATTCCGTAATTTTTCTTCAAAATTAAGTTATAAATGTATAAAGTATAATTATTATTGTGCGAACCTACATCTAACAAGCTTTGCTTTCAAGTAGGTTAGTTTTTTTCATTTCTTGTAATTAAATCATTTTGCATTACAATGACTAAAAAACAATGTCAAAGATATTTCAATGCTTATTTCTGTTATACCATTACGTTTATTATTGTTTTGTTATTGTTTATATTATGTGAAAAAGAAATGGAAAATAAATTCGCTTTGTATAGAGCTAATATTATTATATTATTATAAATTTCAGGTTTTTTTGTTGCAGGTCAGGGCTTACACAATCATGTCTAAGGTGATGTTAATTCCGTTTTGGCGAGCACGAGCACACCAAAACTTCTTTGAATAACGTTTGGTACATAATTATTAACTGGTTGTTGCAGGTTGGGGCGGGCACGTTAGCGATGTCAATTCCATTTTGGCGAGCGAGCATAGCGAGCAAGCAAAAAAAATAAATTGTCTTTTAATAGAAATTAATAAATAAACTTGTTTTTATTGGTGCAGGTCGGGATGGACGCATTCGCGTTTAACGCGATTCAATTCCTTTTTGGCGAGAGGGCGAAAAAACTCTTCCATTTTTAATGATATTGTTGCAGGTCAAGGGTGGGCACAATTGTTTCCAAAGCAATGTCTATTCATTTTATTCGCGAGCGAGCGTAGCGAGCGAGAAAAATGAATTAGTCTCTTTTTAGTAACATTTGGTACATACATTGTGTGTTAATGTTGCCATGGTTTCAGGTCGGGGCAGGCACAATTGTATTCTAGGCAATGCTAATCCTTTTCTCTTTTCAGGGGGACGAGCAAGTGAAAACATTTAATGCAAAATAGGCTAGCAAGCAGTTCGCGCCAGCGAAGAGTTTCGAATTTGTTATATCACTTATATTTTCCTATTTTCATTTGTCTTAATTTTTCAGGGCCGTATGCGAATATTTTTCTGGTGGGGAGGGGGAAAGATGCGTTAAAATTTTTCGAAGAAACTCAAAAGCGAAAGGAGTGAAGGGAGTTCGAGCGACCGAACTGGTCATGAGGGTACTTTTGCATTTTCAAAAGTAGAATTGAAGGATTTGGTATAGGCCTACACTACATTTTCAGGAAAAAAACTGTACGTTTTCAAAATATCTGGGCTTCCCCCCGGTGCGTACGACCATGGTCTTTTTTTTTTAATTTCCCCACTTTTTTCCTTTCCTTTTCTTTTCCCTTTTTCTTCCTTTTCCCTTCTTCTTCCTTTTTTCTTTCCTTTTCCTTTTTTCTCTTTCTTTCCTTTTTTTCTTCCCTTTTCCTTTTTTCCTTTTCTTTCCTTTTTTTCTTTTCTTTCCCCTTTTTCTTTTTTCCCCTCGAGCCCGTCAGGGGGGGCACTCTGCCCCCCCTGCCCCCCCCCATAGGTACGCCAGTGCTTGTCAGCCATCTTGGCAGCCATTTTGAAGATGAGTAAAATATGGAAGTACAGCTCAAGTCAACAATCATGTCGGACTAGTTTTGTCTTGTGCGAGTCTTACAATATAATTACGGCAAATGTGTTTTTATACAACCCCTTTTAGAAACAAATCTATTCTTGCATCAATAACTAAGAAAATAAAAGTTTAATGATAATTTCTGTACAGAGCAAATTGGAGAGAAGCTCGCAAGATGCATCATAGTGTTGCCAATTTGTATTGTAATGATGACAACTTCAATAATTCATAACTTTCTTATTTTTAAATCGATATTGCTCAAACTTTCACTGATTTGTTTATCTCACTTTGCTGCTTTGATTAAACAATCATATTTGTTAAAACTTCCCGGCCCTTTTTATCATTTCAGCAATCAGTGTCGTGAATTAAATCCAACGCCCTTGAAAATAGTGTATTTTATTTAATGACATTTGTGTTTATGAATTCTCTTAAGAGATAGTCAAGTTTGAAGTCTGCAAATAAAATGTGAAGATTATTTGATTCTTCAAATTTATTTAGTTTCATAATATGTGATTTGAGACCTCATGTGAGGGGGGGGGGCGTAGTTAAAGCAAAATCATTTTATTTAGGAGTGACATATTTACCTCGTGTTTGATGGCATTGCCCTTTGCAGAAAAGCTGCAACAGCATGCATCCTGTGCTTCACTTCATCACAGATTGCTTCGGACTCGAGGGCTTGGAGATTCTCTATAGAGAAGTCTTTGGAGAAGATAGAGTCCCTCGAGTACGTGCTGACTTCACTTTGCACTTGTCTCCAATGTGCGTCATAACTTCCCTATTGACCTGCGGGACGTTCATTAGCACGCATACACGAGCCGCTTGTACTGCCCTCTATAAGCCAGTTTGTAAATAGCTTCGGAACGCATGATCCCCAAATGTCCACAGATCTTTTACACTATGGATACGTCCCACTTGTGCATTTTAGAATAATCACTGTCGATGTGATGGAGGTGCTTCATGAATACCTTTTGTTTGCCCTCTTGAGAAGAATACTTCCACCTGTGTATCAGATAAATTTACTGTCGGTACATAAATGAATACTAATTACATAACTTTCATGAGCACGATACGAGTATTCGTCTCAATGGTTTTACAATTTGGGAACGAATGACCTTTATCTGCACATGCGCAAATCCTAATTACGAACTCGCTTATTCATGACATCTGTTCTCTCCATTTGGTCTATTGTTTAATAGAGTGCAGGAAACATATTGTATTGCTTCAAATGCCAAGCTAAGGCAAGTTTGAGGATGGACAGCATGGCTTTTTGTGTCATAGATATGGATAAAATTTGATTATGAATTATATTTAAACCATCTTGACACCACAGATGTTTTGAGAGGGATAACAGAGGGGTGTATGTGTAATTATCCATGCTGCTTTCTCAGAGTTGACAGGGTCAGCAACTAGTAGGATTATTTAACAGAAATGACCTTCCTTTAAAGTAAATATCATGTAAAAAGGTTGGTAAGAAATCCAAGTAACATGTAACTTAAACAATCTCTCCCTTTCTCTCTCTCTTTCTCTCTGTCTCTCTCTCTCTCTCTCACTGTCTTGTCAGCGTCACTCTTGTCAGTCTCTTTCTCTCCTATGCTCATCATATCCCCATTTATCCTTGTCCACAAGGGTGGTTTTACTGTATTCTTGCTTTATGCCTTTCTCATACTCTTTGGTGGGGATCGAATCTTGTAGATTGATGGGCAAAGTTATTCTTTGGGGTTAGTTCTCCTTTAAGAAAACACCAATACACCGTTCAGAAGGAAACTGCTACAGATGAAAACTACTAACCTCATTATAGGGAACTTGATGATGTAAAGTGTACCAGATTCACTACATCTTCACTCGATGTATCAATATCTTCCATCACAAAATCTCTTCCACCAGAAATGTGTATGGACTAGGACAAAGCATGCCCACACCCAATAGTATAACAGCAACAAATTACCCACTTGTTGTATGTGATTAACCTGAATATGAAGACTTTTGATGAAAGTATGTAAATATGTCACAAAACTACTGTTCTCTAAACACACACAAAAAGACTATGTACATGTATATAGATGGTAAATCATAGTATTATTTCATCATTTTATAGTTGATTAACAGTACTGCTAACGTGGAAAGGTATAAACTCACACAATAAATGCAATTAAATGGATGGAAAGTCTTAATTCTTCCAGATATACATCACATCACGGAATTATAGGGGGTGAAAGTAGGTTGTGAATGGATAGAATAAAAAAAACTCCCATTATATAACAGAAAGATGTTACATTGTAATATCCACCTCATGAAAAATTAAAATCAGGTTAGTCTTTGTAAATCCATGCACTTTGTAGACTGTTGTTACAGTCATTTATCCATCTACTGATTGTGGGTCGGAGAGGACATTTTGTTTGACACCTTTAAAGTCAGTTTAAATATTAAACCAAATAAACATTATCTATTGCACAGGAGAAAACAATGTTAGGTCTACTAATAACATGTTTTAAAATGTGGCTCTTCTAGAAGGAGTGGTGATAAACGAAATGTCACATTTTCGGAGAGGACACACGCCTGGCAAACAAATTTGAAACGCGCATTTGTTACTATAAACGGAGTAAGTGTGGGAAAAGTTTATATCATAATTTTGTAGGATATCAGTGACTCTTTTCAAGGAGGACAACATAATTCCTTGAGTGCAGTTTTACTTAAAAATATTACACTGGTTTCGGAGAGAACATTTTTTGACCCATTTTGATTTAGATTTGCTGTTCATTGTCCTTTTTGGGACGGCCATCAAAGTGAGTTTTTATATTGTGTACACTGATTGTAAAACAACCCTTAAAACAAAATTAAAATAGCTCGAGAAGTCTTTTTAATTTCTTGATAGACTACTGGGAAACGCCTTGTTTCCTTTGGAAAAGGCGCTGTCATAATAATGTTGTTCTTTAAACAATTATTATACTCATTTCCTTCTTCTATTTTTCTTTGCTTACATTTTATAACAGGGTAGATATATACATAAATATATTTTGTAATAGTTCAGCACAAAAATAAGACAAACAGGTCAGTGAAAGTTTGAGCAAAATTTGATCTTAAAGGTAATAATAAGTATTGGTATGGGGTCATACATTTTGTTGAAATGAAGATATTGGAAGCATATGCGATTTTACAATACTCAGTGATCATTGTCGTGGCTCCCTCTCAAGACTGATATTGCTTTAAGCTTTAAAACAAATCTTTCTTGACTACAATAGACCAATTTGCTACTCCCTGTTGGAAATGATATTGCTCAAACTGCTCAAACTCCCAATTATGTGGATGCTTAATCAGTAATGTGGCATTTATACAGGAAGTTATTGCACAAAAGCGTCAGAAGTATAAGATCAAAAACGTTGTCATAAGAATTTAGTCTTTCTTCAAGCCTTTCATGAATACAACCTAGATGTGGCATGGACATTTGCTCTTGCAAGTGCAGCAGCACTTTCAAAATGCACACTGGCAGGAGCTAGGTGGCTGGCAGTGCTGATCGCATGGTGAACGGTTTTCCAGGGAGGACAATGTGTCTTTGTTCATTTTGTCGATGGATAAAATCCACAATATCTGTATCCTGACATATTTATTTTCTTTTTTTATTTTTTTGATGAGTTATTTCATTGTGTCTACAGTGTTTTTCGACGCCAGAGAATGGCTAGTAACAAATGTTGTTGCCCTCCCTGGTCTGCCATCGCGTCCACAGCGACCTACCTCCTGCCAGTAGGCGAGTGGGTTGGGGCTTACACCCCAATGTATTATCCTTTTAATATCTGGGATATTGATTCCCATACCAAATGCCACAGTACTGATGAAGCATCTCAAAACAGCATCAGGCTTTTTGAAATCTGTCAAGATCCTTTGCTGTACCTCCCTCGACAGCTTCCCATGGTAGATACCAAGACGACAGTTGGTAGGTGATGGCTGACGCACGTCTTGATACAGGGAATCTTTGAGTTGGGCCCTCATAAACAAAAAAATGTCTCCACATGTACTTAAACTTCTGTGTAATACAAATGACAAATAATGAATGCATTGTTAATAATGATAATAGGCAATTCTGTAGCGCCGTCTATCTAGAAATCCTATTCCGAGGTGCACTAATTTTTACCCGGCTTTAGCGTAGCTGCCATTACAGCGCTCTAGCATTTCGAGAAATTGATTCCTGCCAGGTACCCATTCAAGATAAATATTTGGAATGACTCCTTCGTAGTCAGTATTATTTAGTTTGACATTTTTGATGAAGGATGTAGATCCTAATACTATGCATCTCAGGGCACGGGTATAATTACGGTCCTGCAGAAAGTAGTTTGTGACTGTCTGAGCATTAGTATTCGATTACCTCCTGTACAATAACAATTCTTGATAAAAAACACTTTGCTTTAATGTGTAATGCAGAGATGCCAACCAGTACGATTAATTCGTATTTAGTACGATAATAAGAGTGGAATACGATTTTTCATCTTTAAAAATATATATATATATTTTTTACACCCATAAAAACAGCGAAATCGCATATAAGTAAACCCCCCCCCCCCCAAAAAAAAAAAAAAAAAAAAAAAAAAAATTACCATTTTCTCATTAAACTTTAATGAAAGAGCAAACATTTTTCATAAATTTTACTGGCCTGGGGCCGACGGGCCAGTGGTAGTGTTGAGTTTTCTTTAAAATCTGCTTTTTTAGGATACTCGGTGTGTTTTTTGTGTGTCGAGAGGTTGGCATCTCTGGTAATGCTCTGATTATTGATAGTCCCAGTTCTATAGGGAGTGATTGCCCAATGGATAATTGTCCTGGGCAAGCCATCATTCATCATAACCTCCCCCCTCCCCCCCCCCCCAATCTTTAAAATCTCTGAAAAAGAGGGTTATAAATATTAATATTTCCTTGTTTCTTTTATACCTGCAGTAGACGATGGTCTTGGTTGTTGAATCTTGATTTTCTTTAATTTCGTTGATCAATTGCTAGAAGTCTTTGAAATATGGAGTGGCATCCTTAACATCAAGAAAAATGTTTGGTCTGTTTGGAATAAAAGGTTAATATTGTATAGATAGATAGATAGATAGATGGATAGATAAATGGTATTTTATTGCATCTTTCATGAATGGCAGTTTCACAACTGAATTGCACATGAGTTACACGAATTGGATATATACATTGTAAAAAATTACATAACATTTAGTTAAAAATTATTATTAAAACGTGTCACGTTACTACTGCCTAAATACCATAAACAATTAAAAAACACTTAATGAACATAATTTCTACCAAAGAAAAAAGAAAAAAGGTATAAACATAATAACATGCCAACATAATATGGACTAAGACAAATTATACAACAGTTCGTCATGTTACAATATTGCAGTTGTGGGTATGGTGGTAAAATAATCAATGATAGCGGCAAAATCAGGTGTATGAACATTTAGTAATATTTGAAATAGTTATTCAAATTTAAAAGTAAAAAGCAATTCAATATCATTAAAACATACCGGTACGATATACAAAATTATTACAAGATTATTACAAAAATGTACAGGAATCGAGTCATTTCAATGATAAATCATTACAATAGATATGAACATGAGCAAATTAACTGTTATTATACAGGCGAATCAAATTTGGAATAGGACTATTTTGCATGCGACTGGTTTTACATTTAAAATCCGGAATTTTCTTTGAATTTCTAAGTGTTCTAGTACAATGTTTTTGTGGGAGAAATTGTTTAAATTGATCAGTGAGTGATAATGTTTTTTGAAAGAAAGTAGTACATAAATATTGGCGTCTTTCATCTAATCTTTGTAATTGAGATTGTGCGAGTGAAATTGTATAGTTATCATAATCCCTCCGAAAAATTATCCGCAACGCTCTCTTTTGAACTCTCTCCAATCTCTCGTTTTGGTATTGCGTGAGTCCTCCACTCCACACAGGACTGGCATATTCAAGTAATGGGCGAATATAACCCACAAAAACAGTAATAAGGTCTTCCTTTGGAAGACCATATTTCACCAGAGAACGTAGCATGTATAGTTTGGCACCTGCCCTTTTTTCTATATCTTTTATGTGAGCATCCCACTTTAAATTATTCTGTATAGTAATTCCTAGCAATTTAACTTCACTCACTGTTTCCAATAAACAATTCTCTAAAATTATACTAGTTTGATTAACGGGTGCCCTAGAGAAACAGATATCCATTTTCAAACATTTTATAGGATTTAATTTCATGTTATTAACATTAGCCCAGACAGATAGATTGTCAGCAGCTTCCTGCATTTGAGAATATTGGGCTAGTTTGCGGCACTCAATCATTGTAAGGTCATCAACATATTTAAAAATGTGAATGTTATTATTTAATTGAAAGTCATTAATCATAACTAAGAAAATTAAAGGACCCAGTTTCGTCCCTTGAGGGACACCAGCATTAATAGTACATGAATCAGATAAAACACCATGGTAACGAACACATTGAGTACGACAAGAAAGGAAGTCACATATCCAAGTGATTGCTGAGGATCGGACCCCTATTAGATGTAACTTGCTTATAGCGACCGTGTGGTCAATTCGATCAAAGGCTTTCTTAAAGTCAGTTAAAAGAATTGTTGACGACGTTTTAGAGTTTTCGGCATTTAAGTACAAATGATGAAGAATATTAATTAAACAATGAGATGTTGATAAACATTTTCTATTACCAAATTGAAACGGGTCAATTTGTTGTCCAATGTCCTGAGATATCCATTTTGCCATAAAACCTTCAATAACTTTGGCAAAATGATCGGTCAAAGATATCGGCCTTAATTTATCAATACTCGGTGGACTTGTTTTGGGGATTGGAACAACAATTGCATGTTTCCAAACATCAGGAACCTTCCCGCAATTAAAGGAGGTGTTGATTATACGAGCCAATGGCTCTGCAAGTTCAACAGAGAACTGGCGGATGAGCCGCGCAGAGATGCCATCTGGGCCACTTGAAGTTGAACTTTTAATTTGAGAAAGAGCTCTGTTTACTTGCCACGGTTGGACTACCGGAAGACTTTGCGATGACGGCAAGTATGATGGTAGAGCAACGAGATCAAGTTTTTTCAGATCAGAAGATACAGATACAAAATGATTATTAATGGCATTAGCGATTATGCCACTCTCTTCAGGGTTCACACCTGCAACTGGGATGTTAGGTGAACCTTTGCGCTGTCCTGTAAGAACGCGTATTTCGCGATACCAGCGAGAAGGGTTACTCTTTTTATGTCTCTGAACACGGGTGGCATGGTAGAAAACTTTAGCATTTTCAATAGATGATTTAACTTTATTACGTAATCGCTTCCATAAGGTATGATTCCCCTGGTCATGTGCAACTTGTCTCCTATGAATTAGTGACTTTATTTCTCCATTCATCCATGGCTTATCATCACAGTGTAGCTTGACTTTACAAATCGGGAAATATTTATCAATTGCATCATTTAAAGTTTTATAAAAAGCATTACATTGTACATTTACATCATCATCAGTTATAATTTCAGGCCATTCATAACACGAGAGCCATTGTCCGAATGCTCTTATAGAGCTATCCGGCATAGGTCTTTGAGATATATAACGTGTTGCCTTTTTTGGCACTTTGATTATTGTAATAGGAGACCACAATACTGAATTATGATCGGACATTCCAACAGGAGAGCAAATCTGAGGTTTGTTATAATGACAATATATATTAGTAATAATTTTATCTAGAATGTTATTCCCTCTGGTTGGAGTTTTAACAACTTGGCGTAGGTTGTGATTCGTAAGTAATCCGTCAATATTCATCTGATTAAAATCACCAAGTATTACTAGACCTGCATCTGGGTGATTTGTTGTGAAGTCATCAATGGTCGCTATCAGGTGATCAGTTAGCTGTGCTTCAAGATGAACATCAGGCTGTGGATAATACACGACCGCACAGAAGATACAAGAGATGGATCTCGGCAGTCGAGGGGGGCGGAGTTTGACCCAGGTAACCTCGAGGTTGTCTGGAACCTGGACAGCAACGGGCGAAGGATTGAGGGCTTCTCTCGCGTAGATGGCTACACCTCCACCGGTGCGGCTGGTTCGCGACTTGGAGAAGAGACAGTAGCCTTGGATGGAGAATTGTTCAGGAGAACAGTCGTTCCTGAACCATGTCTCGGTTATGGCTGCAACATCAGTGTGATGGTAGGAGAAGACGGCAGATAGTTCGTCAAATTTATTGCAAGCTGAGCGCGCGTTGCACATGAAGAAAGTAGGCAGGTTACTTTGTTTCGGCTTAGCATTAATATGTTCTCTCTGGACTGGTGTCAAGCATCTCGGGAGGCGATCTTTGGTCGACCGGTTGTAGACCCGGATGCGATATGGTGATTTGGGGATGGGGCGCTGGAAATGTTTTAGCTTCCGCACTCCAGCTCTGCAACCACGATGAGTGGGGGGATGTTTTCTGATTTGGAGCTCTGAAATTGTTTGCCATGTTGGTTTAGAAAGTAGCGAACAAGCATTTGATGGGTTATAACGAATATTCAAACATTCTTCACGACTGTATTGATAGCGTTTGTTTATCACTGTTTTAGTCAATAAGGAGACTGTCGGGCCTGGGTTAGTCTCGACATCACCACAACAAATGATGGGTATATTAAAGGTAGCACTTGAGTTCGAATAGTATATTGTAGGTGCCTTGCAGTAATGTCTTACACGAATCTGTTTCTGAGTTTTAGCAATCGGCCTGACATAACTGCCATGTTGAAAATGAAACTTGCAGTACAAACGTTCACGCACACAAACACCTATACACAGTGTAAGAAGGAAGAGCACACAAACTTTGTGCATATCCATCAGAGCATATTAAGTCTTTTACTACCTTCGCTACTTGGTATTGTTCAGCCAAAATCGTCCTTTGTTCGCTTGGGTCGTACGGAGCTCGTGCGGAGCTAGTACACGGTCAAAGCAATACGAGAACATGTATGTGTCCATGTACTTGTACATACCCATGGTTGATAGCAAAGTCGGATGATTTGGCCTCCAAAATACACCTTAACATCAGTTATTATCACTCAAAAAACGATTCCTCCGAGGTCACTATTGCAATTCACACAAGATCGTAGATAAAAATGACAGCAATCAGATAACTTGTCAGTAAAAAATCACGAAAATTGCAGAGAAACCTGAGAACGATGTGGCTGCCGGTTAAGCGCTCATCCTGTATAGCCTTAAAGATACTATGTCCCTTTTGCAGCCAACATTCTATTCTGTAGAACTTTGCAGGAATTATGAATATGTCATGTATGTCCTATCTGTGAAATTTAAACGTTAGCACTGTCCTAATATTCAAATTATGCAAAGAAATCCGTTTACTTGCTAGACTTCACTGTCAGACACTATTGAGTGACTGACTGGCTTTTATCTTCTTTGGTAATAACATACATAAAATGAGTTGTAAAGAGTACATGTCATGAGCATTTGTCTACATCAATGAGCAACTTCTTGCAATGGCCAAAATTAAAGTGATTGAATCTCTGTGCAGCACAGAACGTACGGTCATTCAGGTGATTGCAATCACTTACGTCGATTCAACAATTAATGGTCATTATTTTCCACACTAAAAGCCATTTTCAAGCCCTGTCTTTTTGAGGGAGGCTCTAAATTAGTATTCTTTTAAATGCCGTTGAAATTTAACCTTTTCAGTTTTCTGGCCTGCAAATGGGACATAGTACCTTTAACCCTAATCAGGCCAGGGGAGAGGGGCATTTGACCGCCATTTTGTTTATTGTTCGGGAACGCGAAAGGATGATTCACTTATGGCATGTGCTTTAGTCTTGGTGATAGTAGGCCTATGTATCACCATAAGTAGGTCAAGGACATGTAGGTCATTTTCAATAAAACATTGTTTTAGGCTTCTTCGGAGCTCCTAAATATGGACAAATTGAGAAAAAAAAAAACTTTTGGATCAAAGCTGAATTGCTGCATGCTTTTCTTTCAGTTATTATTCTTCAGCGTATCTGCATTAGTAGGAAATAAATTTGATATGGTTTATAAGGGTTATACAACAGAGACATCTGCTGCTTGTAATTGTTGGATTGCACGGTGATGTAGATATACAGTAGGCTTGCGGATGCACCATTTAATGGTGCTCCACCCGCAAGCCTACTGTATAACAGAGACATCATATCACATTCCCCCATCTCCAGCCCTGCCCCACACCTCCCCTCCCCTCACATACATACACAAATCTTATTACTTTTTCATTCTTGGATGTTGGCAATCTTTAATTGTATCCACATAACCCAAATCCACATAGCAGCTAATGATATGAAATACACTTTTGGGGGGTTTTACCAAGTTGTCAGACAATGTGCCTCATCAATGGCCAGGAGGCACTTGGCGTCTTTGTAGGCCTTCGACCGCCATGTTTCTCTCCATACCTCGATGGCCTCTGGAAATGAAGATCACATCGTATTCTGCTGCCTTGAAATCTGAGGAAATTGAGATAGATGAATTTAGAAACATGTGTATATGATGTTATTTAATTGTTTCTGTTGATCCTTCCCATTTTCTCGTTATCATATTATCTCAAGAGTTTTTGGTGCTCTGACATGTCAGGTAGGAAAGCAATCTTAAAATTTGGGGTTGAAATGGTCAAAGAATCATTTGAGGTATAACCTTCAAACATTGTGCTAATATGTATTAGCATAGGGAGATTAATTGATCACATATCGGGACTCGGAGGTCATAGAGGTAGTTTAACAAGAAAGTTCAGGTTTTCATGGGTTTGATATCCCAATATCTCATGAACAATGTGAGCCATTGACCATGCAAAATGAACAAATTTTAATGGGGATTACTAGGGGTTAGGAGTTACTCATCTGACATCTTCAAAAACTATTTAATCCATGAACTTCAGTGTTGGAACCAATATGTAACACCTTGACCCTTACTACTGGGCAAATGTGCATGTTTGTAGATATTACGTAAGGAACAAAATGGTATAATTAGTTTTTTCCTATTATGCAAATTGTTGTCGTTATAGCCTAATTAATTATGCAAAATGCTCATTTTATGCAATTCACAGAAAACTCTACATTGTGTGAAGAATGTTGAAAATGTATTGAATAAATGTTTTCTTTATGTCAAATTCATGAGGTTTCATTATTGTTATATTTGAAAATGCATAGGTTAATTTGCATAAATTATGAATACGCAAAATACGCATTCATGAATATCAAATCACGAAATATACAGGGAACTAGAATCATTACATAAATTGTCAGACTCCACTTTTTGAATGTTGAAACTCATTATTCATATGAAACTTCTTTTCTAACACAAATAGTTATTTTGATGTAATTACTATCTAATGCAAATTTATGCAAATTTGATGCGATTTTCATATATTTATTTTCTTTTGTATTTTATTGTTGTTTATTTATTATTATATATATTGTTTTATTTCTAATGTATTCTTTTGTTCTGGAATACATGAAGTTACTTTGAGAAACATATAAAAGCAATTTGTTATCAATTCATATCTCCCACTTAGGAAGAAATACATCTAAACCTGTATTCACATTTCTGCTTGTACATCAATATATGCAATTAGAGCATATTTTTGATGACATGCGCATACTAATTGTTATTTAACACCTTACAGGTATGTCCGATTTTGACGAAAATGGTATCAAAATGTGCGTAAGACTCGAGGGAAAAAGGTCATGAAACCACAGTTCAAAATTCAAAGGGGGAGCGGCGCAATCTTCAAAAATGTCTTTAAAGAATGTATGCTATTTTCTAAATATTGTATATTTCCAAAATTCATAAATTTCCTGTTAGTTATCCCATTTTGCCTATTTTTTGTTGTTGATTGGTTTGTCTGATTTTGCTGTTTCTTTTGAAAGTGAGTTTTTGTTGGAGTGGACTTGGCCTTTAAGCCTACAGGGCGACGCAAGATCTTTGAATAAGTAGGTCAAAGGTCGATTATGAGTAATCCATGTTCGTTTATAACAGCCCAAAAAAAGGCCTATTAGTAAATGAGCTAGTATGCAGCATGGTAGAGAGGAAAAGTAAGCCGAAACTTAAAGAATTGTCTAATAAGAATAAACATTTTAAAATGGTTATTTGAAATATTTCAGAAGTAAATTTATATTTTTTAAATTTCTTTTTTGAGGTTGATGGGGGGGGGGGAGGAATGTGTGGATTGTGTACTCAATGTAAGACTCTTGTATATTGTATCGTATTTTCCAATCTTCATAATGAAATAACTTGTAAGTTTAATTTGGCTCTTATTTTTACTTTTTAGGTCTTCAGCGTTGATGTGATCTTCATTTCTCTCCACTACCAGACTTGAAATCTGGATGCAATCCCGGCGGAGTTGCTGGCACCGCATCTGCAGGTCCAACATGATGCCCGTCACCGGTGCCACTAGTATGGTAGGACTTGACTTCCCAGAAAGCTATTGAAAATAAGAATAATAAACTATCTTAAATATGACAATAGAAGAATTGGGAAACAATACAAATGAGGCTGATATCATAATTTTAATCAAATTGTTTTCTTTACTTGTGTTTGTTGACATATGAATAGGAATCCGCTCTTTTATGTAATAATTCCTGTCGAAAAACATTGTCATTGCATATTTATGGTAATTTTTGCAAATAAGGTCATAGAATTGACATTTTTATCCATAAATCATATATTCTTCATATTTAAGCATTCTTTTTCACTACATAATAATAATAATACGACAACAAACATCGGAAGAGCCAGGTTATTCCTTATGTTATCTCTTGTTTCGATAATAACTTACTGGTATGTATTTTATTGTTTTTGTTATTTTATTTCATTTCTAACTACAACTGTTTTGATCCCAAAACAAACACCTAACCTTTAAACAAGACCAAATAACCAATGTTTTATCTCTTTTTAGGAGAAATTATATTTCCATATGTTTCGTGCACAAATCACAAAAATGAGTGATTTGGGGGCTGACATGCAAAGACAAAAGGTCATGTGACTCTGTAACTATACGTCCGATTTTTTTTTTTGTTTAAATGATAAGATGCGCAAGACTCGAAAGAAAAAAAGTAATGAAAGGAAAACTTTATATCTGCCGCAGTTCCCAAGAAATCGCTAAATTACTACAGGGCAGGGGGGGGGGGGGTGGGCAATTTGGATGTAGCCTTTTTTTACCTGCTTTTTGATTAGGGGAGGAATCAAAAACAAATCCGACTTTCCGTAGCCAGTTGGCAATACGGCCAGCGTGTTTCTGCCGTTCAGCAGCTCCAAAAGAGCTGTCATCTGTTGCGGTTTCAGTTCGTATGGCCATTTCAGCCGCTCCAAGTGTATTTTGAGGTCGTCCTGCGAAAACATGCTTATTGACAGTAAAGTGTCTGTTTGAATGTGGCAAAAGCATACAAGTCTTAAAGCACCCCGGTTAACGCTGCGCTGGAGTTACAAAATCAAATGAGACGAATTACCAGAGGGCGAATATTTACTTTCTTTTGACATGGCACCGTACATAAAACTTGAAGGCAATTTCTATTTTAAAAATAATTTACCATACAAGAAAACATATTATACTTCAGCTTGACAAGAGAAGTATATAGATTAACTTAAAGGAAACCTAATGTTGGTTCATGGATGAGGGTCCATTATACATACAAAGAAAAATACACGATCAGCTGATTAAAAAAGTTACAGAGGATGCATAAATGAAATCTTTCATCCTAATTTCTTCGTTGTGCCAAAGTTGTGAGAGAGGCTGTTACAACCCGTACTCATCTGCGCGCAATGTATTATTACATTTCTAAGTAATGTAATTTCTTTTCTTTACTCGGTAGCAAAACTAGGGGGGAAATGGACAACCTCCACCCCCCCCCCCAAAAAAAAAAACCGAATTGAATAATTTGAAAAGATTGAAATGAACTTCATAAATAACTAAGAGAATGAACGTTTATGAAAATTGATGTAAATAGCAATTTGGAGATAAGCTCGCATTTTACAACACAGTGTTACAAATTCCTCGGGGATTATTGTCCTCTGGGGTAGTTGTCCTCGGAGCGGGGAGGGGGCGGGTAATTGCCTCGGTTGTTTGTTATGTTTTGTAGCATTTTTGTATTGCATTCATTCAGTACAAAATATATATTTAAAAAAACATACAGCTTCATTGATTTACATAACATATCAAAATATAAAGAAAATTGTACATCCCTCAAAAAATACATGAGAAAGTTTAATACACAGGTGTAGTTGGGTGTAGTTGTCCTCGGGGGGGGGGGTAATTGTCCTCGGGGGTAATTGTCCTTGTGGTTAATTGTCCTCGGGGGTAATTGTCCTCGGGGGGGGGTAATTGTCCTCGGGGGTAATTGTCCTTGTGGTTAATTGTCCTCGGGGGGGGGGAATTCTCCGGGGGGTAAGTTTCGAGGGTAATTATCCTTGGGGGTAATTGTCCTCGGGGGTAATTCTCCGGGGGTGATTGCCCAGGGGGAAATTGTCCCGATACGAAATCGAATACCTATATGGGCTAGTGATGTTCATTACATGAATAAATTCAGGTACATGGAAGTTTGGAATAGTTGACGATAGACAAAGGGAGATGTAGAAGAAAAGGATCGAAAATTAATCGTAAAATATGATTATTTCGTAACTCAACCGACTCGTTCTTCATGAGCTTGTCATCTAGCACCGCCGAAACTATTGGGCTTAGTAAAGAGGATGACTTTACTTTGGTACCTACATGTTCAACTGCAATTTTTGTAGACCCTGGTTTTTTATCCTTCGATGTCGGCTCTTCCTTTTATCTCTTTAGTCGGTAGGTTAATTCGAATTATTGGGGCTTGTTCTTGATCAATTCATCGGGGTGGGGTTGCTCGTCCTTCGTCGGCAAAAAGCAGTTGATTCCTCTGGGCCATATAAACAAACTTCGCAATAATCGGTGGGGAAGCTGCATTACTGTTGCTGAAGCTACGAATAACTCGACTGGACTAAAAGGTACGTCCAATGACATTCAGCTATTAAACATTCATAACATTATAACCAAGGACACAAGGACACGTCCGCGAGTGCCGCGGGAGGCGTCACTCGCGAGTGCGGGAGAGCAATTGTGGCTCGGGCCGAATCACTGGGGAGACGACGAACATCGATAAGATCAATTGATTTAGCTTCCCCTTCACACGAACCGAGAACCAAAAAAGTAACATGCAGAGCACTTACACTGTAGACGTTTTCATTATTTTTCTGTTCTAACCAGTAAAAAAGAGATGATTAGACTTTCTTTGATAAATCTCCGATAGCACTAAATTTTCTTTCAGTAGATCGATTTCCTTCTGTAACTTCATTTCCAGTTGGTTAGCTCTCTTTCCCTTCGTTGATTTATCTATTACTCTAGCAGAATTATCTTCTGCCGTTTCCTCTAGGTCTACCAATTTTCTTTTTCATAGACGAGATATCAGTATGAATATCATCTGGTTTGGTACAAACCCTGCTTGCCAAGTCGTTGAGTCAAGTTTTGTAGGTCTGGGCATCGGGGATGGCAGGTCCTCTGATTGTACGCGTTGCACTCCCGCAGAGGTGTTTACCTAGGTGTCCAGACTGGTGATCTAAGGCGGTGACTGTGCGCACTGCTATTGGTGTTACGTTGCACGAGGCCGGGTATTTTCCTTCGCAAATCGTCGATTTTCTTCATGGGTGGAACAATATGCTTTGTCCAGATATTCCAGTATGATCATCAATAGCCTACCTGTGTAGAGATATCCACACGAACAAATTTCCGACAAAAGACAAGTTTTGAAGTGGACAGTACGTTTATTACAACTCTGCTAAAACTTTAGCGCCTCACGGCGGCGATGGAAATGGAGTATGAGACAAAATTCAGAAGCTGCTTCTCATTGTTTACCCTTCGACAGGCGTTGCCCTTAAAAGGGCGTGTCACTACGTGGCATTGCGTCAAATTAATCCCCGGCGTACACTCATGTTAAAAGGGACTTTATTAATTATGCGAACTTAACCTCCAGAGTTGAGCCCTCCGACCCGCCATTGCTCCTCGACATCGTAACTTACATAACTCTCATATCTTTCAATAACTCTTTCACTCGACATCTCCCGTAAATCAGATGAACGCAGACGGGCCGGAAATAGAACAGTCCTGGAGTCAAGATAAATTCAAATATTCATATATTTGAATGACCGCCCGGGATAAGGGAAGAGAATCAAATAGACAAAGAAGAAGGAGAAGGATAAAAAGTGAAAGAACAGGAAGGAGGAGGAGGAGGAAGAGAGAGACAGAAAGAGCGAGCGAGCTAGAGGATAAAATGGAGAGAGTAAGATTTACAAGGACGAAGGGGGAAATATAAAAGCACAGGAAGAAGGAGGGGGAGAGAAAGAAAGATAGACAGAGACACCGAGACAATTAGGTGCAGCATCCTAAGTTCAAAAGAGTTCAAGCAAGTACATTACCACAAAAGGATAGTACGCAGTCGACTGAAATGTACAAAGCAAGACACCTGTTGAAGGTATGTGCATGTTTCTTTTGAGATATACATAATCAATTATTTAGGATTGCCAAGTCCTTCATGCGCAAATTGATGGGAGTACTATTCTTTTAATAGTATAGAGGACAACGCAATGAAGAAGCTACGTACATATATAAATGGCACCTTTAATTAATTTAATACGCGGTAGTTTATCGGGCCATATCTGAACAAGCCTTTCGGTGGTTTACTGTGTCACGTGTTAACAGGGCAAAAGGATGTACATGTAGGATAAACATTGTGCCTTGTTATTATTTGTACATCTTATGTAGTAGTGTTAATTTGTGTCACATTTGGTTATTGTTATCTATGTTACACTATAACCTTGAAATTTGTAATCCAATGTACACAAATTGAGAAGGATCCTATCTGTTTGGATTGAAATCAATGCATTTTTAATTTGAATTTGAATTTATGTTAAAGATAATGTGGAATATTTCACCCGTTACCTGTAAAAGGCCGTTACCGCCAATGGTAATACATTGCTCTTAGAGCTTTCTTGATAGATGATGATTTCAACGCGTTCCTGACGGTGGCGTATTCGAACCTAAAGGGAAATATTAACCTAATTCAAACTTTAATTCAAATTTATTTCCAACTGCTGCAAAAAAACACATTAAATAGTTGTACACTTATGAGTTGTACACGCATGAAAATATTCTTTACAAAAATTGAAATATATGAAACATGCATCAATGAATTCGAAATGTTTAGTCTGTTTTCATTTTGTTTTCTTAGAGGGGGGGGACAAGAGGGAATCAATCTAAGGTGAGTGACACAGAGAGTGGAAGAAGAGGGAGTGAGGGGAGAGAGAAAGAGAGAGGAGTGAGAGAGAGAGAGAGAGATACAGAGATGGGCAATATATATGAGAGAGAGAGAGAGAAGGGTAAAGATAGATGTATAGACATAAAGAGGGGGACTGAGAGAAAAAGAAGGTGAGGGGGATAGAGAGACAGATACATAGAGAGGGATATAAGGATAAAATTGTTTTGTTTTTTCCTTTATTATTTCTAGAATTATTTAGAAATGATTATCGTCTAAAGCATGTACACGAACTTTATATCAATATTTGTTGTAGAAATGTGGCATTCCATAAAGCACTGGTGGAATATCAGACAACAGAATTAGTAATATTCAACTTTACCCACCTGCTGTTTAGTTTAAATGTGGCGCGGTAAACCACCCAGAGAAGAAAAAAAAAAGGAGGGGAAGGGAAAGGGGGGGGGGGGGGGTAAGAGCAAAAAACAAATTGGGGGGTGCCAACATTTTTGCCACGACTCAAAACAAATTCGCAAAAACCCAGGGGTGGGGGGGGGATAAGGTCACTTTGGGGGGGGGGTCACCTTTTTTTTGAGGGGGTGTTCAACTCCCGAACACCCCCCCCCCCCCCCGCTGCGTACGCGCCTGTACACGCATATACCCTCATGCACCCCACTCCTATCACAATCGCACCCCCTCTCCCCACCCCTCTTCCCTTCCTGGTTAAAAGCATGTGAGGGAATTGATAATAATAATAATAATAACAATACTAAATTTGTATTAATTTTATATTCTTTTTTTTATTCTAATTATACTACTACTAATGATAATTATAGTAATAGAAAGAGTAATAATAGATATCAAATCAAGAATAATATTGATAATAATAACAAAAATAATATTGATAATGATAATAAAAGACCAATACAAAAAAGCGTTGTTTAATTCATGCGTCCCCGTTTTCTGAAAAAAAAATCCAATTTCGGTAGTGAAATACTAAAGTGCAATGTGTTTCCGTTCATTTATTTATTTATTTTTTATTTTTATTTTTATTTTTTTGGAGGGGGGTTAAATTCGTACCACTCTATTGAAATCTCATGTATACTTGTCAATGAGCTTGGCAAATAAAAGAAAGAATACGATAAAATCTTCACTTCAGTTCAGTACATATATATAACATATCTCCCGATTTATACATTTCTTGCTAATTGGGCAAAATTATCTTGCATTATTGAAGATTGATATTAAGTTTTCCCTCTACAAGTTTGATGGTAAAATTATCCGAAGATTTCGCGGTGTAGACCGCTCCTTGTACGTCCCCGTCAAAGCCGCTTTGAAGTTGTGACGCAGACACAGTGAGAGTACCTGGTTGGATGGACGGCTGCCACGTGTTCTGTGACGTCACGATCTGACTCGTCTTTCTGCCATGTGTATCAGTACAGAGGATCCTCAGTGTGTCGCCTGTCGCGTTTGTGATGCGAGGAACATTCCCACATGTCCTTCATTATCGACAAAAACAAAAAACAGAATAATATAAATAATTCATACAGAATTCTAGCTATATGACTGGATTAATGAAACAAACATTGTAGGCTCATTACCAGTATTATTGTTATTATTATCATGAGTAGTAGTAGTTGGGAGTAGTAGTAGTGGAAGTAGCAGTAGTAGTGGTAGTGGTAGTAGTAGTATTAGTATCAGCATTAGTAGTAGTGGCATTGATGACATTAGTCCCCTTGTTGTGAAAAAAATTATTTATGGTATTGTGAAGCCTTTATGCTTTATTTACAACCTATCATTATCATCTGGAATAGTACCCTTGAAATTAAAAACAGCAAAAGTTACACCTGTCTACAAAAAAAAAGATATCCATGATATTTCAAATTATAGACCAATATCTGTTCTTCCCGTCTTTTCTAAGATATTAGAAAGGCTGGCTTATAATAGGATCTCTGATTTCTTGTATAAAAATACTATATTAAATGAATTTCAATATGGCTTTATGAAAAATGTTTCTACTGAAATGGCACTTATTGACTTACATGATTATATTGTTAATTCTTTTACAAATAAATTATATACAGTTGGTGTTTTTCTCGACCTGAGTAAGGCATTCGATTCAATTGATTACTCAATATTGTTACATAAATTAAATTATTACGGTATTAGAGGACTACCTTATTCATGGTTTAAAAGTTATTTACATAATCGAACTCAAGTTGTGTCTTACAACAATGTCATTTCAGATTCTTCTAATATTTCATTTGGTGTTCCTCAAGGCTCGATTCTAGGTCCTTTGTTATTTCTTTTGTTTATTAACGATCTCCCAAATTGTTCTAAAATATTAAAATTTATATTGTTTGCTGATGACACCAATATCTTGTACTCAACAGATGATCATTTATCATTGTCAACTAATTTAAATAACGAACTACTAAAGGTCTCTAAATGGTTTAATGCCAATAAACTTACATTAAATATAGATAAATCAAATTATATGTTATTTTATACTGTGAAACAGAAACAAAAGTATAGTACTTTGCAAAACTTAGTTGTGAAACTCAATAATTCATCAATTGAACGTGTATATAATTATTGTACGAAATTTCTGGGTGTCTACATTGATCATGATTTATCATGGAAGACTCACATTTCTTATGTCAGAAAGAAGTTATCACAGAATATCGGTGTCATCAGCAAATTATGCCATATCCTACCAAAATGCATTCTTATCACATTGTATAATACAATAGTCCTACCCTACTTATCATACTGTAATGTCGTATGGGCTAATACATATTCTTCCAAATATGAAGCCATTTTTATATTGCAAAAGAGATTTGTAAGAATTGCCTCATCATCTTCATACTTGGCACATACTAAACCCTTATTCATAAAGTTAAGCATACTGAATATTTATAAATTAAATAATTATTTTAATTCAATACTACTTTTTAAACACAAGCTTGGTTTATTACCCAATAATTTATGCAATATGTTAACTTTAAACTGTTCAGTTCATAATTATAATACTCGAAATAGAATGAATTATTATTTATCTGCTATTACAAAACAATATGAATTACACTCTTTTAGACATAAAGCTCCTTCTGTATGGAATTATTTACCGTCAGACATTACTTCTATTAATAGTTTGAACTCATTTAAAAGAAAGCTTAAATTATATCTTATTTCTAATAATCTTACATCATAAAAACACTCACTTACTCCACAGTGCAAATTTGTTTAGGGTTGTGCGGTCCACATGTATATTTTTGTTTTTGCTTATTTTCTACTTTGTTTTGTTTTGTTTTGTTGTTTTTTGTTATTGTTTATTCAAATACCATTATCATTTTGTATGATTCCTATACTAGTTTTTTTCTGGTGGCTGTCCAGACAAACCCTCTAGGGTTTTTATACAGCAACCTAATTCCTATTTGTTTGTTTTTACTGTCAATATTGTACTATGTTAATAATATTTATGTAAAAGTAATATTTAGATGTTACTGTTTTTTACAATGGAATTAAATAAATGCTGAATTGGAACTAGTAGGAGTAGCATTAGTAGGAGTAGTAGTAAAAGTAGTTGTAGTAGTAACAGTGGGAGTAGTAGCAGTAGTAATAATAGAAGTAAAAGTAGTGGCAGTAGTAGTAGTAGCAAAAGTGGGAGTAGTGGGAGTAGTAATAGTATCATCATCAGAATTTACATCCTCTATCTCATCATCACCAGTATCATCACCATCGTTAACATCATCACCACCACAAACATCACAATCACCACCACCATCATCACCACCATCATCATCATCACCAGCATCACCACCATCATCATCACAGTCACCACCACCATCACAGTCACCACCACCATCACCATCATCATCACCATTATCGTCGTCATCACCACCACCATCCTCCGCATCATCATCACTATTAATTATTATCATCATTATCGTCACTATCATCTTCATCACCGCCATCCTTGTCATCAGAATTATTATCACCACCAAAATCACCGTCATCATCATCATCATTACCAGTATCATCTTTATAATCGCCATCATCATCATCATCATCATCACTTATCAACACCACAATCACCACCATCATTACCATACACCACCATCATCACCACCATCCTCACCCATTATCGCCACCATCATCATCACCACCATTGACATCATCATTATCAACACCACAATCACCACCATTATCATTACAATACACCACCATCATCACATCACCATCACCATCACCATCATTATCATTACCATACACCACCATTATCACCACCATCCTCACCATCATCACCGCCATCATCATCACCACCATTGACATCATCAACACCACAATCACCACCATCATTACCATACACCACCATCATCACATCACCATTATCTTTCACCATGCACCATTTTCATCATCGTTATCATCATACCTAGTCTGCTTGCTGTAATCCTGTGTGATATTGAGGATTCCTTTCACAAGTTCAACAGTGAAATCATAGCAGGACTCGGTCGCACTCAGGACGGCATCTGCCTTCTGAGCCATCGGGACTTCGTCGGAGAGGATGAACACCGAGATCGTCATCTTGCCGTATGGGATCGTCGGCTGCCACGAATCCAGTTTCCTCACAATCTGACTCGTTTCTCTGCCGTAATAGTCCGTACAAACAATCTTCAGTATTTCATCAGTGGCGTTGTGAATCCGAGGGGAAGAAGATCCACTGCCCATGATCAAGAGATTTATATCTCTTGTTCTTGTAAAACCGGCAAACAGCTGATTTCTATGAACAAAAAATAAAAAGGCAAAACTGTAATCGACCGATACCAGAGAGTATTAATCCCAAAACAGACTCTATGAACGTAAAGCCTGAGACAGACAAGGTGAAGCCGTGAAGGTATAGGTACCGAGACAGGCTTCTCGTGTATATTGTACCGAAGTGATGTAACATCATATTTGCTTGTCGTATTGGTTATCAAACAACAGAGCATTATCATAAAGCAACATGCTAGAGGGCAAAGGTCAAAATCGGTGATTTAAAGGCTTGGTGATAATAAAAAATATGGTATTGACACCCATAGCTAGTCATGTATACTACTATACATGCGCAGAGACATTCCAACAATGCATAGAGAGTCAATGATAATGCGTTTTGACTTTTAGCACCGCATACTTGCTGTGAGGCAGGTATTGTTAGATCTATAAAAAAATATACACACCACACACGATTGCATTGACTGCACACAATAGGACCGATTGGGCTAATCGGCAAATTTGGCACTAGACTTACAATTTCAATTTTTTAATTATTCTTTTTAACATCAGTAAGTTGAAAGAAATGTATTTTACTGCTATTTAGGTGTTATCAATTGTCACTAAAGTACCGATTTTTAGTGAAATCAGTTGAGTTTTGTACAGTGGTGTTTGAAATGTTGAGAATCAAAAGCACAGCTTTTACTACACAGCCGGGATAGTGATGCTCCTATGTGTGTGCGGAGAGGCAGGTAAACAAACCCTACAATACGTCCGAAATCATCCCTTCCCACACACTACGAACCGGCCCAGTAATAAAATAGCTGGCTTTAAGTTTGCTATTGCGCCCCTTTTCCTAATGATGCACTACAATTTCAAATCGGAGTTAAAATAACCTAGAATTAACAAATTTCTTACCAGAGCAATACAGCTTTGCTTCTGACTTCACGGTCTGCATCACAATGATGTTGACCTTTGTCATGTGCTGATAACGCTTCCGTTTAATGTGCTGTATAATTATGAAGGAAATGCATGCAGTGCAACGCTGGGATGTTGTGATGTAGAATGCTAAATTTAAGAGTGCTAATTTGTTGATGGCGATCTCAACTGCATATTACGCCATCTACTGATTAGTCAGCTGATGATGTTGTTGTTGTTGTTGGGTTTTAAGGCTGACCAATCTATAAAGATTATTTCTGCCTGGCTGTGCTTTTTTTTTTTAGCTGTTCATCACTGATGATTAGATGGCGCTGTTTCTTTTCCTCTTCAGTGGGTATCATGTACTGTGCAGCTTCCGTTTATTCGATGGTGCGGGCAATACTTTAGGTGTTGACCATTAACAGGGTGCGAGTATTTTATTAATAACAGGGGTTAACTGTGCAGTGCTAAACTATACTTTCCCTTCCCTTCCTAACCAAGAGAGTTAGTTATATCTCGTTAGCTATACTGATTGTCTTTAAAATAGTTCCGGTCATACGCAGTTATTCACTATAAATAAAACTTATTCAATCGCGACAGCTTGTATGAAAATGTGAATTGCGTGTACTTAGGATTTGTATTGAAAAAGAAAATAATAACAGGTATTCATACAGCGCTGTAATAGTGTAACTGTTGGGAGGTAATTATATTTCTTAGAAATTTTGAAATAATAGCACAAAAAGGGGAACAGAAGGTAAATTTGAGTCAGCGATACATCCGTCGTCTAATCTTGATGCTCTCTCTCTCTCTTTCTCTCACACACACACCCAGTTCTCTTTCTCTCTCTCTCTCTCATCCCAGTTCTCTTTCTCTCACACTCCCCATTTCTCTCTCTCTCTCTTTTTCTTTCTCTCTCTCTCTCTCTCTCTCTCTTTCTCTGTCTCTCTTCCTCTCTCTTTCTCACCCTCCGGCATGTTTAGCTTTATATCTTTCTGTCGTCCTTTCTTTCTCAATCCTTCTCTATAGTATGTTGTCATATATTACTAGGTATTTATTCTCCACTTTCCGCAAATTACTTTGAGACGATCATAAATGATGGTGCTGTTTTCAGGAGGAAAGTTTATTTAAAGCTTTACACTATAAGGTATTAATTATATACACTGAATGGGGAAACGTTCAATTATACCAGCCAGACGCAACTTCGGTATTAAAACTCCATAAAACAGCATATAACGCACATGCAATGTAGTGCCCATATCGTTCATTGCTTGGCAATGTGTACACACGCCATGAGGAAGATCATCGAAAGTCAACCTGCTGTTGATATAATACGTATCAGTTTGATTTCGAAAGAATTTTAACCATGACGGGTGTACACATTGCCTCACAGTAAACGTTGACGGCGCTATATATCACTGAACGTTATCCGCTGTATTCCTAGTAATTTTCCGGGCTCGGTTTTCTGAAGTTGAGTCTGACGATATACGTGATTAATGAATGATGTCAGTGCAGCAAGATAGAGCAAAATATAATGTAACATCTACCAACAAAAATAAAAAAGAGAAAGAGTGCAGTGATCATAAAATAGACTAGAATAACAAAGAAGTATGATGAAAACGTCAAAAAAGCAATTTCGACGTGGCATTTTATACATTTAATTTTCCCATAATTATCCTATTCGTAAACTGTACGCCATCACCCTTGCATTTTGACAGGGAAGGTGACTTTAAGTGATTTAAATGATTTAAATTGACTCAAAATGCATTAATATACTCCAAGTTGGTTTATGATAGTTTGACTGCAATGGAAAACAACAACAACATTTGTTTAAACAAACAATTAAATAAATGGCGATATATCCTATTTTTGTTTGAATTTATAATTTTTTGATTTTAATTCCTCTACCGTTTTGATCCTAATGTTTCAAAGTATATAAATTCATTAAACGTAGGACAGCAAAGCGGGAGAACAAAATTACTTTCAAATATACAAGTATGAAAAGTCTAATATTTCTAACATATAATACAATTTAATATAATTCATCAATGCATCTTATATCATAATCTATAACCCACTAATCGATCATAAACTAGATGATAAGAAAGATAATCGTTTACACAATCGTAGAGATAAAAAGTTCAAATAAAAAAAAAAATTGTGTCAACTATTTGTTGATCGCAAAATCTATTCTCTAAACACTGCTAAAGAATGTTCAATTTTGTATAACTTTTGTATAATAATACAAAGCATCTGTTAACAGCTTCTGATATCATGAATGTACTTCGATATTTGCAAATAATAAAGCTAATAATAATAGTTATGAAAAGAAAGCTGACAGCTGATGGGCGAACCCCAGTTTGCACCAAGCTGATTAACGATAATCGTTTTCTCATTGTTTAAAAGGCTAGGTGATTGATACACATTCATGATTTGTTTCCTCCATCATGCAAGAAGGCTATTACTTATCCACCCCTTATCTGTTGAGAGCCAGAAGGATGTTAACTCAGAAGGCCTGTCTTCATCAGACCAAAGTTGCAAAATAACCCGCTATTTTCAGACTCGGGATATTTTTCCGAAGCACGAAATTGCGCCTTCAACAAACCGATACGCTCATCACAATTAGCTCGGACGGGCGCAAATTAGCTCGCTATTTCCCAAATAGCGGGCTATTTAGGAAACAAGACCAACATTTCTCGGGATATTTTCTCGACAAAATAGCCCGCTAATCGCAACTGCGGGCTGATGAAAACGCAAATTAGCTGGCTGATTTGAGATCGGGCTAGTTAAAATAGCGGGTTATTTTGCGATTTCGGTATGATAATGACAGGCCTATCATTATCCATGCGTTAGCGCCCTCTTGGTTCTGAACAGATGCTTTTTTTGTATTTCCACCATGCTTTTATCAGAGTTGATGGTGTCTTCAGCATGGGATGCCAACATTAGTCATAGATCATTTAAGGACATTGCTGATGGTAGTGAACGTTCTTTTGGGGGAGATTCCCCTGCTAGTCTAGGGGTTTTCCCGATGACGATTAGGGGAATTCCCGTGGGCGACTCGTACGGGTTCCAATGCGAGACCGTAACCCTGCAGAGAGATAGGGTCAACGGGGAGGAAGAGTGGTAAGAGAGAGAGAGAAAGAGAGAGAGAGAAAGAGAGAAAGAGAGAGAGAGAAAGAAAGAAAGAAAGAGAGGAGAGAGGGGGGAGAAAGTGAGATAGAGGGAGAAGAGAAGGAGAGAGAAAGGGGAGAAAATGAGGGAGAGGGTCGGGGAAGTGAGAGGGAAGAGAAGAGAGAGGGAGAGAGAGGGAAAAAGAGGAAGAGAGAGGGGAAGAGAGAGGAGAGGATGAGAGAGAGAGAGAACATGAGACGCACGTTATGTTTAAATATAGTTTTAAATTAAGTAAACTGGGTAAAGATGAAAGGAACATAATTTTGTTAACATTTCTGTGATAACATTTTGTGTCTGGGTCAAACATTTGAAGAGGTCACGTAAAAGACTCAGTGGTGTCCACGTTTCATCGGGAGCGATCCTGACTTTCTCAAGCGTTGTACGAATATTTGTGTACGACTTGTAAGTATTTTGGGGAGATATTAGATTAATGGAGGATGTTGAGGATTAAGTTTTTGAAAGGTATGTTCAACTTGCGATCTCCTGCCATGCCCATGGAAGCGCTACTCCCAAATCCAATTTGTAACATTTTATATAAAAGATGACTGTCCTTCTTCAATGGCGGATCAGATTCTTTGACCCACAACCCATGGAGGGGTGTCCAGAAAATGTGTGACAAGCAAACAAAATAAATAAAAAGGAACAAAGAACAAAACCATACATTTTTCTGGTGCATCTTTGGGACTGACTTTGCTTCAAAGGCCATAATTTTCGTCTGTCTACTTAATGTGCATGTGCCCCCATGCATATACCAGTGCCCCCCTCCCTGGATCTGTCATTGTACTTTGAATACAAAAAAAAAGTTGAGCAGCTTTAAATGTTCTTACCTTCTTGGTCGGTGCCTTCTCGCAGCAGCAGTTGAGCCAGGAAGCATAGCAGGATGAAATAAACAGGCACACTCCCACAATTAAGACACATGTATGGATGGCTAGACCAGTAGCGACGAGCTTCTCTGAGCGACCGTACCGTCGCGCCCTCTCTTGGACCTCGTAAGCCATGCGGTATTCAGCGCGCCATGCGAAGAAGCCGACGAGGAAGAGACAGACTGCGCTGGTGAATAACACCAACAAGCTGAAGATGAAGAAACATTTACCCTGGAGAAGGGGGGAATTAATAAATACTGTTATTGATAATGATAATATTATGCATCAATACAAATAATGACTATACAGAGAGAGAGAGAGAGAGAGAGAGAGAGAAAAGGGGAGAGGGGGAGAAGAGGAAAGAAATTAATAGGGTTATATGTTATTCTAATGATGTTACAGAGAGAGAGGGGGAAAAAGAAATGTAGATAGTGCGAAAGAGAGAAAGAAAGAAAACTGAGATATATAGAGACAAATCAGAGACGGAGAGAAATAGAGGGGAAAGAAAGAAAAGAGGAGGAGGGTGAGAGAGAGAAAAAGAGAGAGAGGGGAGACGGAGATAGAGAGAGAGAGTGGGAGGGAGATATAGAGAAAGAGAAAGATAGAAAGAAAGAGAGAGAGAGAGAGAGAGAGAGATACTGGTAGAAAGTGGAGTAGCTATAAGTAGTGCAGTGGGGTTTCAATCCTATCTGCACTAGTTTGGAAAGGAGGGATTAGACCCCCTGCGTGGTCACCGGCAGGTTGTGACCTCATCAAATCAGCTCTCAATTAACATAAGAAAAAGAGGACCATGGTGGACCAACGGTTACCGCTTTAGGCATTGTTGGCTATATAGAGGGCGCAAGTAGATACAAGTAGTGCAGTCCCCCTTTAAAGTAAAGCCAAACAGCAATGTTTGGACCAATCGATTTGGCTTCTAGGTTTCGAATTGGTGATGCGGGAGAACAAAAGGCATCAATCCAAGCAAAAATGTATAAATATATAGGCCTACTTACTAAAATCATTTCTTTGTAACACTGCACCATGCAAATGCCAAATAGCCCGGTCAGAAACGCCTGTGAAATAAAGAAAATACGAATAATTCAGATAATGCATACAATCATGATAATAGTAGTAGTAGAAGAAGAAGAAGTAGTAGTAGTAGTAGTAGTAGTAGTAGTAGTAGTAGTAGAAGTAGTAGTAGTAGTAGCAGTAGTAGTAGTAGTAGTAGTAGTAGAAGTAGTAGTAATAGAAGTAGTAGTAATGATAATAACAATGATAATAATGATAATAATCATAATAACGATAATATTACATTAAATTACAGAATATAATAAAAATATAAATACAAAAATGCAATTTAATGAAATGAAAAGCAGTCTAATGGAATGAATTATAAACCAATTACATGATATAAAAGACAATTGATATGAAGGTTAACAGTCTTACCAAGAAACCGCTCCAACCCGGTGATGCGTAGGTATATTCAAATCCTGCATAGCAACCATAGAAACAACTGACTTCAAGACCGATCTGAATCAACCCTAGGATCAATAAAGCAATGGACACGTGCAGAGCATTGGAGTAGACGTACGCCATCTTGATTTATAAGGATCGGTGGTTCATCTGAAAAACAATAAGCCATTTTAGTAATGTAATCAAATGTAATGCACAAAATCTTTGATAAGTTCCTTTAATACAAATGCTTCATTCACCTGTTTATACACAATAAGAAATAATGGTGCAATTCTGCTACAATAGCAGCACCAGGCGCGGATCCAGGATTTCTTAGGGGGCGGGGAGGTCCAAATTTGATATCATTTAGAAATATATCCCCCCCCCCCCCCCCCCCCCTTGGATCCGCATCCGCGCCTGAGCAGCACCCTCTGCCAAATACGCGGTGGTGGATGCAATCTGCCCCCAATTATTGCACACTTATTTCTTAGTGTGTGGGAATATTGTATTTCAATATTTAGATATCGAATAGCATACATTCCTTGGCGTTAGGTAGGCAATCCATATTGTTTGCCCTACCTAACAACAAATAATGATGGAATTTTAATTCTAACTATTCTATCCACAATTAGCATGGACCTTCTACTTGAGCAAACGTATTACCAATGGCAGTCTTGGGCTCTGTTTGTTAGGAATAGCAAGTGCTAAATTTCTATGGCAAATTTACTTTCAGCCAATCAAATGCAACGATTTCAGTAACTTATAAGTTATTGTTACTTGTTATTGATAAAAAGTGTTATGAAACAGGACCCAGCTATGTAATGTATCTTTAAATGTCCAACAGTATGAGAGTCGAAGTATTTTAAATAATCTCAAAATATTGAAGTTGATATAATTAAGGAGACATATTATAATGACCAACAGAGTTTTGTCCCACTATTTATTGCGGTTTAGTTCGTCAAGAGCACGTCATATGCCCCGGACATATTTGATAACGGTACATCTCTGGCGAGGGACCATTTCTGTTGTTACACCCGCACGTACATGCAAGTCTGAGGAGTTGGACCCTGTTTCATAAAACGTATGACCAGTAACAACCGCCAAATTGCTATAACAAATCTGCTCTCAGCCAATCAAATGCAGCTATTTCAGTAGCTTGTAACAACTGTTATAACTTGCTACTGACAGCACGTTTCATGAAACAGGGCCCGGTCTCGATTGTGATCTCTGCAAATATTAGATCGATACAATAATATTCGACAGACAGACAACGGCAGACAAGTTGAAAGTAAACCTTATTCGCATGGTTTGAGTCAATAAGGGTGACAATGAAATACAGATGAGAGAATCAAAGAAAAAGGGCGAAGTAACAAACAAAAAATCCTATTCAAAATATTTTTTATTCAAGGTTTTGCGGTCCACAATAGAACTCACACTGTGAATTCCACCTGTAGCATACGGCATGTATTAGTATTGGTGTATGACGGTTAACCACGTTAGAATGCATGCATATAATAGGGACTTTTAGATTCGCACGAAGACAATAGGTCTATGCTACGATCGACGTCCTTTTAATGCACTGCCTTGAATGGACGTCACACGTATCAGTTCACGCAAATCTAAAAGTCCCTAATATCCAAGATTGCTGTCGTATTTGTTATAGCAATATAAGTTAAGTTCCTTAGGATCATTTCGCTTTGGACCTTATGAGAAAAGCGCGGTATAAGTAATGATGATAATAATAATAATAGAACAAGAAAATAATGTAGGGACAACTTAAAATCGTTTGAAAGTACCATTTGAGGTCGTGAACAAATGAAAACATTCTTGGCGTCCGCCCCTCCCCGATGAAGTTCTTTTATTGTCGTTTAATATAAAGAAAACAAGGTCGTAAACGCTTTCGAGAAATCAAGCCAAGGGCGATATCAATATGCTATTGTATATCCGATACAAATCGCATTGAAAGTATAATGTACTTCATTCAATTGAATATATTGAACCATGGACGTGTAAAAGCAGAACATACAAAAGAAAAATAGGATACAAAAACATACCAAAGCCACTTATGTATAGAAATATATGATACATGGTTACGAACCTACTTTTGATGAATAAAGATATGGTACATATTCAGTACTCCATTTTTGCACACACTTAATTTACACTCTGTTATTTCAAAGTTAAACATGATACAATAATACTTGTGAATTTGCAAGGAAATCACGTACTGCATAGTCTGACAAACTGAAGAACCCAGGAAAAACAAGAGAGTGGACGGATTTTAAGACTTTAGAAAGAGAGAGAGAGATAATGAGACAGAGAGAGAGAGAGAGAGAGAGAAGGGGTGGGTCGATAACAAATTTGTATCACTATATAAATCAATCTCAACATACGTTTTCATTCCGGTAAACAATAAGTAGGCACACCGATTGGTGACAAACCGCATTGGTAGGCATACAACCTTGAATTATTATTATTATTATCATTATTATTATTTCTTTATTGCAACCATAACTTGAGATTGGGTTTCAAATACAAATCAAAATATAAACAAACTAGATAACAATAGTAGAGATTATGTACACCAAGTCAAAGAAACTGTCGAGTCTGATATATAAATATATGAATAACAATGTGCTACAATGAAAGTATTACACATTATTAAATAAACCAATTCTAGTACTTAAATTTATCTTTTAATTATATATATTCTTAAGTTCGGCCATATAGAAGAGTTACTTCCTTTCTGGATGATAGCTACCAAGTAAGCAACTTTTATATTGTTGTACCTATACAATTATATACATATATATATATATATATATGCATGTATTCTATTCTTTTTACGTAACAATGTATAGTTCTATATACATGTATGTATGTTATTTTGTAATTACTTCGGCGAAATCAAATTGAATTAAACTGAATCGAATTTAAGTGAGTACAACATGTCATAATGATTGAACATGTATTGTACATATATTTTCGCTGGTATCATTCACATTTAGGCCTATGCAACTGATCTCAAATTAATTTAGTCTTCAAAATGCCATATGCTATCAGATCAAAACATGTTTACAATAAATTGTCACCCACATTCCTGAAAATGATACCATATCTACACATTAATACACACAAATCAGGTATTAAATCAGTGACAAATCAGCTGATAACCAATCAAAAGCAAGGATTTCACTAGCTTATAACAAAAACTGCCATTTGTCACTAATGACAATTTTTGTGAAATGGGGCCCTAATCCTCTTCAAAAATCACGCCCTTTCAACCGATTCTGATAAACTAAATTGTTACATACTTAGATATAGACATATAGTTATACTCGTTTACATTGTTTACACGATATAGATCGCACTCTTCCTCGGAATTATACCTAATCGACACATTATAAATACTAAGGGTTAGATAAAGAGCGATTAACACTTGAATAACCTACCTGCAACGCTACGTGCGCTGTGTAGAATACACACCACTCCCCCTCAAAAATTATACTCTCTTCCTACACACATTTTAAAAGACCAACCCAAGGAGTTGAGACTTTTACCAAAACTATTAAACGACAACTGCCAGAGTATTAAAAGGGAGACAAGAAACGATGCTTTTCGATAATTATACTTACATACCAGATCACTCCCCGGCGTATATAGTTCCCTGATCCTCCACAGTCTATTATCTGTCACCAATGGATGTATTGGTAGGCTAATTGATGAGCTTTGGTAGATGTGTGGTGGTAGCGGGATGGATGGTTATTCGATCTAGTTGAACAGGTGTAACACGCTCTGGAATCGAGTCTACAACCAGCAAACCCTGCACGAGCCCGAATCGATCGGGAGTCGCTATGTACTTGAACGAGGCGGGGGTCGAGAAGTAGACGAATACCAGAACAGATTAACGGTGCGTTCACACGAGGGGGAATTCATATGAAACGTGTTCATACATAAACGTCGTGTTTAAAATCACCGTACTTTAACAAAAGGGGTGTTCAGACATGAGAAAAAGATAAATCGTGGAAATAAACTATGGGAAATTGAAGAGGTCAGTTGAAATGACAGCTGGTCAGTGGTCAATCATAGCCCCTCCCCCACCCTACACCACCACCCCACCACCTGCCCACCAACCAAACGGTCTTCGTCCAATACGAGATTTAGAAGGAGCCCTGATTTTCATTCGAAAAGGTCGTCAAACATAAGTTTAGCTATACAACGTTTAGATAGGTCAAATTATTTACTTACGGTTTTAATTGGCATAACGCTAAGGTTGCTAAAAAATATTTGTTGGTAGTCTAAACGGGGAAAGTATTTTGTTTTCATTTTTAAGGGAGGGGTGTTAACAGAGAAAGAAAGATGCTTTAGATATACATATGTATGTAATACTAATAGGATACGAAACACGCTGAGTGGGAAAAGGGGGAGTATGGCAATCTAATGTACACTTACGCTGCTTAGGTCCAATGTCAAGACTGTACAATGGAGTAAGATTAGGAACCCGAATCGAGTTTTAGGACATTAATAATAATAATAATAATAATAACAATATTTATAAAGCGCAACATATCCATCTCTAATGCTAATAAAAACGGGCTATTTTAATTGGTGCTCTCTCTCCGACGGAGTGAGGGGTAGATTTCAAACCCTCGTCATTGAGATATCGGCCAAGGAGTGAAGAGAATTGTGTAGTAAAGAATAGTAAAAAGTTGCACTCGAAAACACTTTGTGCCTTTTGTTAAAGCAAAGTTTTTTCAATAATATTAATAATAATAATTATGATAATTATATTGATGATAATGATAACGATAATAATAACAATAAATAATGTCATAATAATAATAATAATAATAATAACAATTCAATAACAATAATAATATTTTCTAACATTTGAGGGTTGGATTCCTCCCCCTCACAGGCCATTTAGGATTTAACCAAAGACGGATCCAACATTTTAGAAGTTGCTTTTAGTGACTATATCGGTTCTTATCAATATGCATTTGACTTTGATGAGTGACGTCATTGAATTAAATTTGCATGCATGATATTCGCAATCCTATTTCAATGAACAATCTTTTATTTGACACCAGTCCTCGGGGTCAGGTCTGGGTCACGCGTATAAAAGCTTGCCAGCCTTCCTTCCATGGTCATGTACGCTACGGGTGTTGGACTACTTTTGTATGGATGCATCAAGCTGAAGAAATGTGACATTGACTAGTCTTTCGTTTCAGACACTATTTCAAGTTCAAGTTCATTTTATTCAAAACCACACAAAACATGAAACAATATTTTACATAAACAAGAGACTGGTAATAGAACATTAATCAACATAATTACATTAACTAGATTACATCATGAAATGAATGTTTTTTTTTTAAAGATATTCAAGAGCATTCCATAGTTTTGTACATTTAGAAATTACAAAGTTACGTTGTGCTAAATGTTCTGTGACTGAAGTATGGGAACTACTGCTCGTAATCTACATTTGTGGAGGTGTCGTGGTATAACAGTGGTTCATTCACTCGACTCTTTATTAAAGGGTTGAGGATTCGAATCTTTGCCCAGCACTAATGTCGTTCGGCATGATATTGATCCATATTTGCCACTCTCCACCCAAGTATAAATGGGTGCCTGCATGGCAACTTGCTGGGGAAACGTAATTACATAGCCCCCATGCAGAGCGATATTGATATTTCACCCTGGGGTGAACAAGACCAAATTGATAATATTTAATGGTTTTCATCAGACACTGTTTACGATCACAATATGCGAATTCAAATCAATCTCCCCTAAAAGAAATTCTTCAACTTCAAAGAATCTTATAACGCATGTTTTTTTTTCATATGATAAACCGTTACTTATTTTTAACTTTACATATTTGCAGAGTGGGACCAAGTATCAAACACCCGAGAACTGGGTCCCTGCAAGAACATTGGAACTCATTATCTGGACAACTTTTACGTCATATTTGGGCAGCAAAGTATAAAGGTCTTATGTTAATGTTTATACCCATTATGTTCAGTATGTTCTATGACGAAATTTGTTATATATAGGGCTCGAAAATAGAAAATGGGTACACAATTACGCATCAACAAGTCGAGTCATTTGTCCGTAAATATTTTCGTTTTACTTCGATCACTCTGATTAATAAAAACGGGAGGTTTATATTGGGGCAATAGACTTAAAGCCCCCCCCCCCCCCACCCCCACCCCCCCCCCCCCCCCCCACCAAAAGAAAATGCAAAATTTGTTTTTCATACGTCCGTGGGTATACCTACAAGGGATTTGAGTAACTTTGTCTTAGATTCTGAAACAAAATCCTGGATTTAGCTCGTGCTGCAAGGATAATTATGAACCTTTATGTCAGTCAGGAACCCCATGACTTTTACATGCCGATCGTCTGTCTGATTATCAAGATATTTATGATTGAAAATCGAAATTTAAAAATTCCTAACGGTTTTCATAACACTAGAGTCTATTGGGGAAATGAGTGTGGTAAAAACGGTCACTCAAAGATTTTTTCTTTCTTGAGGCACTTCATGATCATTTTGAAGCGCAATGCATCTCATATTTAACATTGTTAATAGATGCCTTTAACCATGTACCTACTCCGTTTATTAGTACATTGTAGGTCCATGCTTTAACACAGTCGGTGACATTTGAGATAGATAAACAAGCTTGAGACATCATCTTGGTATGTCTTCTCAAAGTACAGTGGTGGAATGGGGGTAGGAGGGGTGGGGTAGATTGGGGTCGGGGGGGGGGGGGGGCTTGTTAATATATATAAATGTAAAACCTGATAACTCCTTATCTTCTGGGAGGCTATAGTGCTCCCCCCCCCCCCCCGCAAAAAAATAACTCCAGAGTCTCTTATATGTGAATACATCCGACGCTGAGTTCAATTGTATTATAATGGTACAAACACATTGAGACATCATATTGCTATGTCTTCTTAAAGGTCCATGATATAATGGGGGAGAGAGAGAGAGGGTAGAGAAAGATAGAGAGAGAGAGAGAGAGTGAGAGAGAGGGCCCTGAATATTTTTGGCAAGTACAAGCATATTTTGGTTAAGAGTATTTTGGCATACATCATTGCCCCTTTCCAAAATAAGAAGAGATCATCCTTGGTCCCAACAAAAGTTATATTCATTAGGTGGAAGGCGTTATGTTTAATCCAACGGGGAAAAAGATTGATTTGAAAATTCGATCACATTCAATCATATGAACAATTATGCTCGGATCTCAACATCCACAATCTTTTTTACAAGAGCTACAATCAAAAATTATACAAAAAAGGCCGAAATTATGTTTTATTGTAAATCTACAAAAATGCAAATTTACTTTGGATGAAAAAGCCTTTATGTTCCATGTTAAAATAGTGAGAAAATATCCCCTCCCTGAAGCCCTTTTCAGTACTTCATCATCTGTAGACGTCGCAACAATCAAGTATGACAGAAAAATTATTGTATAGTTTCTCGTCCCCTTCTCTATCAATGTTTTTTCCTGTCCACCTCAAATTGTTGTGATCCGATATTTTTGTTCTAATAGAAAATAATAAACAATTTGAGGACATAATTCTACACAATGGTGTCAATAGAATATATTGATATAATGCAATTTCACCTTGTTTCAGCCCCCGAAGTGCATGTACAATTGAAATTTTAATTAACAAAAAGATCGCCTAATACCATGTTCGATGTCTAGCAAAAAACAAATAATACGCATCTCCCTTATTCTCATTTTTTTCGAAAAATCCGGACGAAAAACAAGGAATCAATTTTATTGGGCCAAATAACAACAATAACTATATCTTTATTTCACATTAGTGCCACGGTGGGACTCAAACCGAAAACCACGTGATTCTTCGTCCAGTGTCACTAAAACATACGATCCAAATGCAGACGACATTAACAATGATACAGTTATAGAAAATGAAAGTCTTTAAAAAGATACCTCAAAACAAAATGATCCGGTTACCATGACAAGAATATTGTTTTATTATCGACCTTTGACGTTACATCATTCATCACATTGTCATGTTCACGGAAGAAGGTCAGAGGTCATTTGAGCGCATATGACATGAGTTGTTGAAAAGAGAAAAAGGAGGTTGGCATTTTTATGGCGAAGATTCCAGGTTTATTTTTCCTTTTCAGGCTCTCAAAATAAATAAGCGGTGATTGATGGAGATGTAATGTGAAGTTTGTTTTCCATGTACATCTGTCCTAGTCACACAAAACTAGGAAAGGGTCTAAAAAGGGCTATTCAAATATATACAATCAGACAATTGTTTATGAATAAGACATAAATCAGACGATTATTTCCCAGCCATCAAGTTGCTGTTAACATAATTCGATATAAAAACACGAACGTAGAGAGAATAAGAATATGTAAGGTTTTGATGTCAGAACAACTTCTTCCTCTTACTCAATAGGCTTTCTTTCTGGAAAGTACAACACCATTTTGTCACATGCGTATTAACTTGAGATTGATTTCATTTTACTGGTAATATCTGTCAAACATTTTGTATTCCGATCCTTAAAAAATGGCGAAAAAATACAAGCATTCTCGTTTCTTGAGTCCCCTTTTGTCAAGTGGTGTTATGACATTGTGTTGTAGCCTACATGATAGGGTTCTGGTGATAAGAAACTGCGGCGATGCTGGTATAATTCAGAAATTATTATCAAAAAGAAAAATCCTACATACCCCCTTCCTTTAAATCACAAAAGCGTTCTCTATGAATTGTCGATAACAAATGAATACACACACCCTTTCCTTTAAAACCTTAAGTCATACACGCGTCGTGTAATGGAGAGAGGGATTGGAGGAAGGTGGAGAAAGTGAGAGAGGGAGATGAGAGGAAATGAAAAGAAGAAGCTAGAGAGTGGTAAGAGGAGGGAGAGGGGGAAGAAGAAGAACTTGGAAGAAGAGAGACGGACAGAGAGAGGAGAGGCCGGGAACGGCGATAGAGCGAGTAGAGGAGAGGGGAGAATGAAGACAAGAGAGGGGAGGAAAGAGAGGGAGAATAAGAAGAGAGGAGGTGAGAGAGCGAGGAAAGAGAGAGAAGGAGGGAGACAGAGAGAAGCGAAGAAAGATGAATTAGAGAGAGAGAGAGAGAGAGAGAGAGAGAGAGATAAAAGAAAGAGGGGAGGGTGAAGAGTAGAGATACCCGATGCGTAAAGTTTGCCTTCTTGAATTGTGCCCTCTATGTTCCATTTCAGTAAGAATTGATCACGCGAATGTGTGCGCCCACCGGCATCGTTATACCTACAGACTTCCCTTAAAACTTCAGGAAAAAATACAGCAAATATTTATGTAAAACAGCGACAACGCCGTTATTTTGAGGAGGGGGAGGTGGCGGTGGGTAATTTATTTTTCTTTTTAGGGAGCACCTGTTAAGCTAGCATGCATTTATAGCAGCAGCGTTGCCATATTTTTTTTTTTTCAAGTTCGGAGCTCATTCAATTCTTTTCGTACTGAAAAGCCACCAGAAAAAGGTTAGAGTTGGGGTTTAAGCTGGTATTTTGTTCGTAGGGTGTACAAATTGAGCTGTTCCTGACAGATAACAGTGGGAAATGGGCTCTTGCAAGTTTCCATAAGGGTAAGTTATACAGCTGTACGTAAGGCGACAACAAAAATAATGGGAGGGGTTTAAGCTGGCATTTTCAGTCTTTATTGTAGTGTCAATAACAAAAAAAACATTGTATACACAACAGACTAACACCAATAGGAATTAATACAGAACAATTAAAACAAAAACAAATTATGAGAATGAGGGGCAAAAAAGGGCAAATAGCCTTAAAGTACGTTGACCCCATGTAGAACTCGGGGATGTTTCACAATCGAACCTAACTCTAAGTTGGACTTAAATATTACGGAGAGCCTTTTGTAGCGTTATATATAATGAAATACATTCAAAATTAAAATTCCGTATTTTAGACTTTTCATAGATTCCACATCAAGAACATGAAATCTCCCAAGATAATAGAAAATATGATTGATTCCAATCAAAATGATATGCCTTTTAAAATAAGTTTTACAATAACGGCTTTCCATAATTGTTAAGTCCAACTTAGATTTAAGTTCAACTTAGGATCTTTGTGAAACATCCCCCCACCCCCCAGTAGAGAGGGTACTAGATGTAGTTGTCTTAAACCATTCATTTCACACTACTGAGTGGAGTATTTCCCCTGTTTATATCGAGCATGGCCTGGAAAGAAAGTCTACTTTGCTTTGATTTATAAAATGGCGCCTCTATTGATGATCATTGAAGCGTGACCTGCACTGATTTTTCACGTTGAACGAATGCATGTCATGGAATGCATTGAATCTTCCCCGCCCCGTACGCGATACCTTTTTCATACACAATACACACTCAAACACACACACAATTATTTTACACACACACGCACAATAAAGTACAGCACACACTCACACTTGAATACAGTAACAGCAGTACGGCACGGTACCAAGTGGGACCAGAAGCGGTGGCTTCACAATGCGCCCTAAACTTGTGTCAACTTCCCTCAAAGAGTTCGCTTCTTTTACAAACTGGCGTCTCGTTTCAGCGCGCTGTTCGGCACTGCAATTTAGCACCTACGCTCTAGGTGCAAGTACAGATTACTAACGTATTTTGCAGTGAGTGTGTTCGTGCATTGCAAGAGATATCGCGCTGTGTGTGAACACATGACTGTATTAACCAGTCAACTGTATTCGTGTCTGAAAGGGCTTAGTCAAGGGTGAATGCAAAGTTGAGGATATAATCACACTGTTTATCTCCGGGTGGTTCGTCTTCTTTAAAGCCTCCTCTACAACGACAATTAACGTCTCACCCTATACATTAACAATGTCAGTTAGAACCCTGCTGTAGGGATATCAACTGCCGCTTCTCTCACAATATTTCAACTTTTCTTGACTGAAATCTGACATTTCGGATGGACCATGGAGATACAGGGAAGAATGCTTGGTACGTATTACACCCCAGTTGGGCTCCGATCAGTGTGTGTTATTGCGAGGTGCTAGATCATGTAGATAGTGATCAATAGTTTTGATGTTAAACCAGGATGTACAAACATGTTCACGCCCATCTCACTTTCTGAGTAGCATGGTGTTTTAACAGACACTTCGCCTTAACATTGATATAGGCATACTATAGTAGCAGTTTGTTTACAGTATACTTGTTTGTATTATATACATGTATATCTATATTCTTGCATTCACCCTTACTATAGGGTATTATTATGTTTCTGTTGTATTCTTGCCTGATTGAAGATGAGTGTATTAACATTGCCTTCTATGAAATGTAATTAGTTGCTGATGAGCCTTCGGGTGAAACAGACTGTACAACACTTACTCATAAAATTGAACCTTTTCAACATCTATATATCAATATATGTACATATTATATAAAGATATAAACGTAAAGTGTGGACTGCTAAACGTGATGGGCCGTCTTGTGTTCAGTGAAAATCTGATTGATCGGCTAAGTCCTAAAGGCTTGAAGCCTTTCATATTTGATAAGAGAATGTTTTCAGCGGAGGAGAATAAACTTTAAACTCTGGAATAAAATAACTCCGTTGACACTTGTCAATAGAGTCTTCTTTTATAGATTTATAAGTATATATAGATACAATTGAAAGAAGAGTTTAATGCTCTATAGTTTTTCAAATGTGTTTATTAATCAACTTAAAGGTATTGACACATATATAAATATGATATACTTATATAATATATAATATACATATATGTTTAAGTTGTAAACTGACACTTTGCTTCCCCATTGCTAGTTACATCATTATATTTGTATATCATTAGGCCTACACTACCCACCAGTATGTGAATCAATATAAATGGAGCGATATATTGACTCAATGACTTGTAAATGTTATGGACCCCTTTGAAAACTAACTCTCGTGAAAAGGTTTTTTCCACCATATACATTCGAAATAAATTGATAAAGTAAAATTTCAGTTTGTATAAAGGTTTAGCTCGTCAACCGGTAGGCTATTTGTGTATAATAATAATAATAAAGATAAGGCATGCCACATGTAGTAATATTGATTATTGTATTACCATAATTATGTTTACCATATATATAACAAGTTGAAATTAACGATTCCGTGATATGTTTTTACAAATCTTTTATCTGTTTAAAAACTTTTTTACCTTCTAAGTATTCCAAGGCAGACTACAAAGTTTGCAACCATAATTGGGTCAATATTTGAACCGAAAAATGGACTAAAATAAGCGTTTCTGTTTTAACATATCAACTATTGTCAACATTGTTATTCAATTTCATGCAAAGCTATTTCTAACAAATCAACAGAAAAAGAAGTCAACAATATTGAGCACAGTTTAATGAAGCCTTTTGTTTGCAATGTCTCTTTTCGGTTAAGCAGCTCCATGATATTCCAACTATGTGTGTTATAATAAGCAAACAGTTTTTAATGATTTTGTGTTTTCTATTTCTGATTCATTCGATTTCAACAAAATGGTAATTTCCTTATTTCTAGTAGAGGTGTATTGTATTTAGTTCAATGAATTTACTTTATGAATCAACTTTACAGGTTTGACTTAGCCCAAATTTCCATTCATTAAATTCACATTGCACAAATAAATAAGTGAACAGGAGGGTAATCTCTTGATGTCGAGTTAATGATATTTTTAAACGAATGGTACTGGGTTAAACAACACAACGTAGGAAGCTATCCTGAATAGATTAAATGGATCAGAATACAGTGCCTATATGAACACGGATTTGACTAGGAAATTATAACAAATGAAAGATGTAGTAACAAAATAAGTAAATCAATGAAAAGTACGAAAAAGACTAGAAAACATCAGTTATTGTAGAGACAAAACAGGTTGAGCCACTATACAGATCAGGCGTTGTATCTGATAGGCCTATACATTTTACTTATGTAGGACAATTTATCATATCACTTTTCTTGTTCGAAATGTTATCTTCAAAGGCATGAGAATTTTAATTCATTCGAAACGAGGCTTCTGTGAGGTAATGAACAACCGACCAACCAAACACAAACAATTTGGGATCTTTCCAAGTCTCTTTTTAAACTTCCTTGTCGAGGAATATTATTGACAGAGGCAGTGTCCCAAAAGGACTGTTCTCGCATTTGCTTTCATAAACTTTAACTTCGTAAAGATTGTATGGTAGAAAATGTATGGTAACGAGCCGAAATACTGTACATGTACTCATACCATATTCTGTCTCGTTGTTTCCATTTTAAATGTTGTGTTTCATCACGAGATAGTAGACTATAGTCAACTCGTTTGGTGATTGAAAACGGACATGTTTATTTATACACCATTATTTGCTTAACAATAATTGTTATAATTATCTATATAAGGCTTCCAAGTGGTACAATAGATCAGTGCATTCAATATCTTTAGGGCAGTACCCGGATAACTGATCAATATTCGTATTGCTCATACATCCGGAAACTTCAACTAACAATATCAATATCACACGAAAACAAAGCTATATTTACCAAGGTAAAAACCAAAAAAAGGTAAGTCAAATTTAGTAATTTCGCCAGTCAGCATGATATAGATAATGATAATGATATTGCATCGCTTTGTTTTCGTGTGATACAAGAATATATTGCTCTCGCTATGACAATTATATCACACTCAAAGCCATCTGATAGTTGACAAACTGTAGGTTATAACATGTGTCTTAAGACTTAAAATTGACTTTCATGTTCAAGGTTTGCACCCAGTAAGATATGTTTACAGTTATATCGACGTTCACTAGGCTTACTATCTTTGGGCGGTACGAAATATGATCAAAGATAATTTTATTTTTTAATTTAAAAAAAAAAGGATTCCGGGATTAGATGCACAGACTGCAGGTTCTGTGATGGAACGGTTCAAAATCTAAATTTCCCAGGATTATTCTGAACACCCAGTTCCCGAAAGCATTCAATTTTTTTGAGGAGGAAATGAGTTTTGAAAATAATCTTTTTTAAATCGTCATCTATACATTATGTATTATCACACAAGATATTATTATCTGTATTTCAGGGATACAGTTCCGCATACGAGTCAATAGAGGTAGTATTTGCAGGTTTATGGTGTGCATGTGCGTGTGTGTGTGTGTGTGTGTGTGTGTTTAACTATGTTAAGAATGTATTTATACCGCAGTTACCTCATTGTATAGTGGTGAATAAGAAATATTTGGAGCGAGCAACCAATGGTATTAATCATAATCATAATGATAATCACATTGTAATTTACGGTATGGAACGTATAATATAGAAAATTGTTAACAGTCCTAAAATATCATTTTGGCAATGTTCATTATGCATGACGTACCCTTGCACGTACTACTGAGGAGAGGAGATCGATTGGGTTCATGTCAGGTTTATACAAATAGAAATGTTGAGGAAATGCTTAGAGAGAGGGCAGGTGAGGAAAGAAAGAATACTTACAGCGAGAGAAAGAGAGAGAGAGATAGAGGGGAGGGAGAGAGAGGTAAAAGAAAGAAAGAGTGAATACAGAGAGAGAGAGAATATGTGTGGTAAAAGATAGGCAGAAAGAAAGAGTACATTATACAAAGAGAGAGCATGAGAGAGGGTGTGCTAAAAGATAAACAAAAAGAAAGAGTTAATACAGAGAGAGAGATAGAGAGAGGAGGGGGGTGTAGTAAACGACAGACAGAAAGAAAGAGTGAATACAGAAAGGGAAAATAAAAATAAAATAAAAGGGTCAGAGAGACACACAGAGAGAGAAGGAGATCAGGGGACGGAAGAGAGAGATAGAAGATGGTGAGGAGAAGAATGAAATAATTCAAATAACAAGAGGTTACACGTAGAGAGATAAAAGAATAAGGAGAGAGGAGAGAGAAGGAAGATATAACAGATTCAAAAAGGGGGAAAGAGAAAAAGTTACTGCTAATGTCGAAAACACTCTAGTAATGAGGTTCTATCCAAACACACAAAGCAAGCTTAGAGCATATTTGCTCTAATTTCCTCATTTCAACTCTGGAATCCGCTGACAATGCGGAACTTTCTCATTGTGTCGAATGTTTGTGAACACTCGCTTGTGGTTTGCATAGGGAAATACAAACTCCTTTATCATCATGTTCTTGACTCATACTTCACTATACCACACTCACACCGAGACGAATAGCACCAGACCGACAATAGACCGCACGAAATCATACCTTATCCATAGTTGTCAAAACTCGGTCGGTTTTGAATCGGTTTGTAATCGGTTAATCAGTGTGACTGGGGTCCAGCGTATTCAAAACACAGCAGCTCGCTTTTTTGTTGTTTTCCTCGATGTTCTCACAACCCGTGTTCTTCATCAATTTCACTGGCTTCCTATCACTTCTCGCATCACTTACAAAATTCTCCTCCTTACTTTCAAGACTTATCATGGTTTGGCTCATTCATATCTTTCTGAACTCCTTCCTCGATACACTCCTGTCCGGACTTTGCTTCTCAATCTCAATCTCTCCTCTTTCGGTCTCACACTTTTTCTTACCAAAATATGATCAACGTTATTTCGGGGGGGGGGGGGCAGTCTGGTTCTGTGGATGAAATACGAATGAGAAGGCAACCCATTCTCGTCTCCTCGATTACTGTTTTAAAGGTAAAGACCAGTTTTGGAAACCCCCCCCCCCCCCCCTCCCCCTTCTCTCAAACATTGAAATGGAAGCCCTTAATGCCAATCATGTGAAAGAATATGTATTGATTGGATGATTTTATTTCATTTCATATAACAATTGCTTGAACAATAAAGAACATAGTTGACAAAGTATAAGATCAAAATTATGATATGAAACATGAACCTACTGGAGAGCAAAGCTTGTTTTTGTAGGTTTCCAAGAATAAGTATAATATGAACATTATTATCATAAATCATTTTAAAGTGTCTTAATAATCACTGTAATCGATTCCACAACGTTGTTTTTTTCACAATGCAATCGCATGACCAGAACTGATCTTTAACTTTAAACGGAATGGATAATGACATGAACGAGAATAAAACGACGAAATTACAAGTGAACAATGTAAAAAGTGTAAGAAACAATTCAGGGGACGTTTCATGAACTAAAAGTTATTATCTGATCTTGGAAAATCAATTTTATGAAATACCCCCTGGGTTTTATGTAACATAACAAGCTTTGGAATTTATGAAGTGAGCTGTGTGTCTAGTGGCTATTTTGCTTATCACGTGGTTATGTATCTTTCTTTCATTTCAGATCAGTATTGAAGGGTCACAAGTGGGGAGAAATCAACCAATCACTTACAAGGAATCCCATCACGTGACAGTATGGATGTCAATCTAGGATGCTGTGGTTTGGTGCTATCGTTCCTGTGTGTCTTCTTCGGAATGACCGAGGTTGGACTATGGGTGGCGTGCTATTCTGAATGCCCGGATGGAAAGCTAATCGAGTTTAATTATTTTGCTGCCGTGTGGACTGGTGTATTGGTAAATGATTAAATTCTATCATTTTTATTAAATTTAACTCATAAAAAAAGGTTAATTTAAACTCCTGCATATAAACGTACCCTACAACCGGATTATACCCTTAAAATATCTAACCAGCCACTCTGTGAACAAATCAAGTAATTATGTCAGTTTGCCAGTACTCGAAGAACCTATCTTTATTTTTAACCTTTATGTTTTGCCATTTTTTTCCTCATTATTTTATAATCATCTGTTATTCATTCGGTATCAAATATGTGCTCGTATGAAGCCCTGTGTTACTAGACGCATCAAGTATTCTATTTAATATCAAACTGATGTTTGAATTATGATGTAATATAGGTGTGAATATATCATTTTGTCAATCTAAGTACTAAGAATGACCCTGTAATGATTATCAGTTACTTTAGGATTAGTCAATTGTTCTCGAGTTTTAAATCACCTGTCGGTATACTTATCCTCGTCTTGTTAATGAAAGCGTTTTATTTAAATATTTTGTGAGCTATTACGTTAAATCGATCCAGAGTATAGTTGAAAATAATATTATCCCAACCATGGAGAAAATGTGGTCCTACTGAAAACAAAAACACGCTATTCCAAAGAGGGGGGGGGGGGTAATAAGGAACTTTAGATAGTACACCAAACTTGACCAGAAGGTCTCTTAGCTTGAGTCACATGGTAGAATTAAAAATTTATATTTAACTATTTTTATAATAATCGATTTCATGAATGATTTACCAATTCATGAGAAAAGCCTTTTTATCTAAAAAAATTAAGAAATGTTTGAAAAGGAATTGTTGGCTCATTTCCTTCTACGCCCTCGGAAAATAATAACCATTTCTATAGCACGTATAGAAAAAAAACATAAATTAAAATAATATTTCATTGATTTATCTTGCAGGCTTTCACTGTGGGATTCATGATCATCGTACTGTTTTGTGTCAAATTCAAATCATTGGTAAGTGAAAGAAATCATTTATTTCGATGATGTTTCTAATGAGTATAACTTGATCGAAATGAGTAAAAGAGACACATAAGTTCAGTTTTTTCATTCCAATAAAAGTATTTAAAGATACAAATTATAAATACAGAACAGTTGCAAATCCTCATACCTGAAATCAAGGGGAATAATAATAATAATAATATACAATATTTATAAGGCGCTTAATACTGGTGTCTCTAAGCGCACCATATTATGACTAAAATATTATTTACTAAAACTTATAATAAACACACAACTTATACATCTGTTCTTTATTCAATAAATCATGCATAAATAATAATACAAATTAAGAGTGAGATCAAACATACATACAAGATGTCAAACATAGGATCTAACATAGGATCGAACAAACAAGAAATAAGACGGTGTGCACCTCCTTTGACCGACTCACAACTGCAGAATATTATTTATGAATTAAAAAAGGTGCGTTTTCAGCAAGGACTTGAATTGGTCAAGCGAATGAATATTATGAAAGTGCGCTGGTAATTTATTCCAAGGGTACCATAAAAGACCAAGGCGGTCTTGTCAAGAAAGTCACTTTATGAAATAAAGTAGAAAGTGCTCGAATGCAAGAGGAGAGTATATTTGAACATTTAATGATATGAATATGCAATGTTTAATTTTTACGTGTTTTTGTCTATTTTCATTGTTATGTAATCACTTGTCAGAACAATCTGCTATTCGGTCCACCGGCCTTGAACGATTTCGTCAATCAACGTTTTAAACAAAATGAAAATGATCTAGACTTAGTCCAGCGTGAGGGATGTCTGTGTATTTTCAAAAGAGGGCGCTACACAAGAAAACATTAAAGAAGGGTATGACGAAAGCATGGATCTGTTTTGTCAATGTTCATAGCCGGATACTAAAAATTTTGAAGAAATGCAGGATTTGTTTATTCATTTACCTGTATATAATTATTTGCATTAAATTGACTAGAATTTCCTTTTTTCTCTCTCTCTTTCTTTCCTTTTGCCAAGTTCATGTTACAATTTATAGGTTATGATGATGAAAATATTTTCAGTTGCTTTACAATTTGTATTTGTATGTTTGTTTTGTTTTTAGGGCACGTTTATCATCATACTGACATTCCTGCTGGTTCCGTGTGAGATCATTTGCGCATGTATCTACGCATATCGCGCCTACCTCTCTCGACCAATGAAAGACGACGTCACGACAGGCAACGTGGGCGTGGACTATTTCAGTGTGTTTTTCTTCAGCGCTATGTCCGTTGTCGGAGTCTTTCTCTTTCTCATCACCATCACGTGGAATTGTTATTACTTTTGCATAGCAACGCCAGCGGAGGACTACGAGGAGGAAGTGAAGGAGGATTTGGAGGAAGAAGATGTAAGAATTCTGGAAGGTGTTTCACAAAGATCTTAAATTTAAATTATCTCTAAATTGGATTTATCAATTATGGAAAGCCGTTACCATCTTTGAAAATAAGTTGTAAAAGATATTTTAAAAGGCATAACATGTTGATTCAAATCACTAATTATGTTCTATTATCAAGGAAATGTCATGTTCTTGATGTGGAATTTATGAAAAGTCTAAAATACTTGAATTTTTGCTTTTGAATAAAGTTTAATAATGTGTAAGTCCAACTTAGAGTTAAGTTAAACTTAGGATCTTAGGATCTATGTTTGGTGTTAGGTTAAGGATTAGGTTCGGATAGATAGACAAATCTACCCCCTGGTATTGGGGATTCTTTGATGAACTTGACAGCCCCAGATAGGCTAGATATGTCCACCCTTTTAAAAGTTCTCGGTAGTGGGATATCATGGGAAATTCGACACCATTCGGATGTTCACCCAATGCAACGTGTTGTCAGTCACCAAGAGTGGACTTCACTTTAACTTCGACAGGTCTTATGTAATGCACTGTGTCCTGAACGTCCCGCCGCGAGGAAATCTCATCATAATAACATTTCCCTCACCTGGAAATATGAAGGCAAGCTGGAGTATTTTCTGGTGGGACAACGGATTCGCTCCCTGAGATACCTGCGTACACGTTCCTTTATAATTCAACCAAATCTGGTGTCAGCGAAATTATGATGCAATAGGCTATTTTCGTAATGTTACCAAATTTAATATATAAGTCTTTGTGAAGTGCCTCAATACAAATTATTTCATTCACCTGATAAGAATAATAGTATTTCAATAGTCAGAATGCAAACCGCATATATTAAGTGTTGCTAGGTAGGTCAGGTCATAATGTTTGTCCAACCTGACAACTAATGGATGCAGTTCGGATTCTGTCTATTGAAATATTAGTATTTTTATCAGGCGAATGAAATAATTTGTATTGAGGCACTTCATAAAGAGTTATGTATTAAATTCGGTAACATTACGAAAATAGCCTATTCACATGGACACTGACTACTATGTGGCGTTCAATCCTCGGTGTCAATTGGGTGGGAGGGGGTGTTTATATCATTTCATTTCGTTCGAGACTGCACCATCCTTTTTTTCTCCTTTTTCCTCCTTTTTCCTCCTTTTTCCTCCTTTTTCCTCCTTTTTCCTCCGTTTTGTTTAGAAAATATCGGATATATTCGTTTATTCTTATCTTGTTTTGTTTGTTTCATTCACCCACAGGAAAGACAAAAGAATCTACGGACCGTCCAGGATAGTGTCTTCGTGAACAATCCAGTGGTGGATGACGAATCTCGGCCAACCCAAACTCGGCCACTTCAATTCGATCAAGAGCCAAACCAAGTTCGTTTTCCTCACTCGGTTCAAAACGGACATCCACAGGGGAGGCCATCACGACAAAGCAACGGATACCTTGTTCCAAATTCAGATAACCATCGAGATAACCATCGAGATAACCGTCGAGATAATCGACGAGATAACCGTAATGTGAGCTATGATCAGTCACTCCTTGTCCGCAATGATTATCCGTATCCACCTGCTTTGGAGAGAGGACCTGTACCCGATGACCGGAATAGGAGGAACCGACAGCAGTCAAGTATGCCACGCCCACATCTCGGTGTGAACCACCAATCACATATCCCACATGAAACTAGGCGTGGCCAGGTCAATCGGGGATACGAAGCTGACGAGCTCGGCCAGCCAATAGACAGATCGTACAACTTGAGGAGTTATATTTACGATGGAGTTCAAGGTGATCCTATGGACCAGCCGGTGTACTCGGGTGGACAGCCACTATACTCCGAGCAACCCCGAAGATCGCCGAACCAAAACCCGAGTGCTTCAGCAGACCACAGCCGAAACCATCCAGAAAGTCGTCGACACGTGAACAGACCACCTAATTACTCCACCCAGCGAAACAGCCGAGAACCCGCTGCTAATCCACAGCCGAGGGACGAAGACAGATCGTTCATCTACCGACCAACACCCGAAAATTTCCGAGGAAAACCGCCGCAGCCCGAGTACTTGTCTCAGCAGCAGCAACAGACAGCGCAAAACAATAGTTATCCCTTACAAGTATCAGCGCAACATCCGGGTCCTGCTCAATCTGCTCCTAACACCAGAGGACCAGGACCCACCAACACATACTTCTGATTGATCTTGCTCAGTAGCCCTCCAGTCTTTGATCCGTATTCTACTAAGGTTTTAACCCAAATTCTGGATTAAGGCTTATGTCAAAATCGGGCTTACCGAAAGGAGCTAGTACAAAGTCTAAGTTTTCCCTTTATTAAAAGTGAATCTAGACCCAGAGTCGGATTTAACTGAATAGTAGAATACGAATCACATCCTCGGACCGCTCCTCTTAGTAAGCGTACAGACCGTCTTCCGCCCCTAGTTCCTATGTACATACACAAATTGATATCAGTCGCAAATAAGTTGCGATTATATCAACTCTTTATAAGACGGGACCCTGATAAAACGGTTTTGGAAAGTTTCAGAAATCTCAGTGTATTTTGTGGCCGTCATAAGGACACCGTTAGTTTGCTAGTATAGGACTTTGTTAATATAGTAATTTATTTAGTTAATCTTTTTTCTTTTCCCGGCATCCATGTGACTCTTTTCCAAATGTACTCTAGTTTTGATTTCAATGATTTTCTTTGTTTCTGCCGAATAAATAATAATAATAATAATAAAAAATAAGAGCTAAATGACAGATTTCAGTTAACACGGACGACACTTTCTATTAAAAAAAGACTTAATACTTTTATGCAAGTTAACACCGTTTTTTGCTAGATGAGTAGACTGCTTTAGATTTTGTTTCAACCTTCGAAATAGACCCACTACCTACTAGAACCGGCTGACCCCTGTAATAAGCATTAATAAGGTTAATAAAATACAATCTGTTTAATACTGAAAGCTTGGGTTGAATGTAACGAGTGCACTATGCTTGATTAAGTACATTAATTTCAATTTTAAGAATGATTTATCAATGCAATCAGAATGTTTTTTACAAACAATACTACACGAAAATCAACCGATGCTTACAATGTACTAAATAACATTTTAACATATAGTTCAAAAAAACATTTGCAAAACAAACTGACAGTATAATTGAAAGATTGCTCAAATTAGCATCCCCATGTCATTAAATAAATATATTGTATAGTGGTCTTCTTAAAAGAATAAATCTTAACATGTGCATCATACTCAATATTTAGAAATGTTGTTATGATTCCTCCAAAGTTTATTCTTCTTAAATATTTGAAGGTTTCAAAAGTTTGCTGACATATCCAAAAAGAAGTTACGTGACCGATCCTTTGTTTTGTTTTTGTTGTTGATGATGATTATCATGATAATCACTATTCAAGGAGTGAGTAAATGAAATAGTTTGATAAATAGTTTGATTTATTATTTTGTATAAATCAAACATAGCTATTTAAAACTGACAATTATTTAAACATGGCACCCGTTGTGGGCTGCTAATATCTGCATGGGGGTCATGGGAGTCCTGAACAGTCTGACTTTGTTTTTTCTGAATTTAGTTTTTAATTGAGACCCCATATTGCAGAGCGGTCCGCGTCTAATCGTATAGGTGGTTTCCAAATTTGGGTGTTAGAAATATGATAGAAATGTTAATATCATGTATTACACGAATGTAACTTATTTATTCACTCATGTAAACGTTGCAGGCTGCAATGATTTATATAATATATAATATTTGTTTTAATGACATTTTGAGCCGAATTTATTTTGTTTACGTCTCTTTATTGTTTGCTTCTTTTCTTTCAAATGTAATTATAGTGCATGCATATTGGTAGTAAGGAATTATTACTATAAAGAAATTTGAATGTTCAAATCGTCAGAAAATATGAATGCATATACCCTTTTGTATTATCGTTTGCAGATGGAAGAAAATATCTCATGTAGAAAACCATGTACATGTATATCCCTCCAGAAATGGAGGCAAATGCTGAAAATGTGAAGATGTATATATCATTATGAGGAAATAAAAAGACCAGAAATTGTTATTTTACAACAACAAACAAACAAAAAGGCAAAATAACTTATTATTGGTCTATTCATTTCAACTGTAGAAGATATATTAGTTCAATGATCGAGTGATTTAAAGTGCGCCATCTAGCGAAACAATAAAACTATTCTCAAGTTGATTGAGAAGCCATCTGAGAATGAGAAGAAGAAGGACAAGAAAAGAAGAAGGATGAGAAGAAGAAGGAGGGAGAACTAGAAGAAGAGGAATAATAAAAATAAGGCTATAAATAAAGAGTTGAGAGAAAGTGTGATAGCCAAAGTCGATATATTTATGTCACAGAGAGAAGGAGGGAGAGAGAGGGAGAGAGAGAGAGAAGGACAAGGGTGAGAGGGGAGACATAGAGAGAGAAAGACGGGTTAGAATGAGAGAGGGGAGAGACAGAGAGGGAAAGGGGAAAAAACGAAGATAGGGAGAGAGAGGGGAGAGAGAGAGAGAGAGGTAGAGAGAGAGAGAGAATCCACTCCATATTATATTTTAATCTACTCTTAAGATGTTGTTGAGTCACTCTTTTGACATTAGATGTTGAGTTACTCTGAACTTTGCGATGCTTAAAGAGAAGGTTGAGTTTTGGGAAGAGGTAAAAAATAAATTGTGAGCGTTATCATTGTTATTATGCAAGGGTGGAAGAACATCAGATTAAACATGTTCCCTGAAAAGCATGGCTCTTCAAATGCCTTCATATTCTAAATATGAATGAAACATCGTAAAAATCGGGGGGTAGGTTTTTTTCGCCATGTGCTCGTGTAGTCCCATATACATCATTCTGTGTACAGTGCTTGTAACTTTGCCAAGATTTGGCCAAATTCCTTATCATTTTGATGAATCCAGAACCTTGCAATACACACGAATACTTATAAACTAGATGATCAACCTTTTCTGATAGATTCCACACCGTTTCTTTCACAATGCAATCACATGACCAGAACTCAACTTTATCTTTAATACGAATTATAAAGAGTTGGATTTCCACTCTTGGAATGATTTCAAGACTACTATTAAATTCGTATAGCGCATATCTATGCCGTCAAGGTTCACTTCGAATCATCGGGTCATAGTCATGCCCCTTTATATTCACGAAATGTCGGGGTAATGTTCGTGAAATAAACCCAGATCATCTACAAATGGTCCGGTCCAATTTGCCCGGCACTTTATGAAAACCCTACGCCAAACCTACGAACAGTTGCATCTTCACACGATCTCAGTCCGTTTTGGTTTCATGTAACCCGACTACTTGACCAAGCGCGATGACCCGATGATTTTAAGTAAGCCCACTTCTAAAACTACTCCTATTTGTATGAAAATGTAAAAACGGTAGCGCACCTGTTTATCTTCTTAAAGTCATCCAAGTGAACGCACTCAAATGCGATCTCCGCTCACCAGAAAAAAAAATGCTTTCCCAAGTTTCTGTGCAGACCAAATCAAAGGGAGGAAAGAGCATTGCAACTTATTGCACCAGAACTTTGCCCTATATAAATTGACCTATGTTCCTATTTCATTGTATTATTATATTAACGGAATGAGCTGCATGTGTCAAGGTTTCAAGCAGGAGACAGGCGTGTGTAACCTTGATGCCTTTCTCTCTGTTCTACCAGACCCGTGTGTTTTTCAAATTTGTGTAATTGAGGAAAAGCCACAATTTTACTTGCATCACTTATTTATGTTTGAAAACCACATTTTTGTTTGAAAACCACCACTTTGTTCGAAACAAAAAGAGGATGAAGTGCGAGCATTTGTGAGGTTTTGTTAATCATCACCTTTGCGATCGACCTTCAACTTCGCCAGAGAGCATTAACCTTGGACGTGTCAAGGGTATGATACCAAATAGGGCAGAGAGGGTAACAAATAGCCCCCCCCCCCCCCCCCCCCCCCGCCCCTCCCCCACCCATACCACCAATCTCTGCTATTTTTTCTCTCCCTATGTTTTGTTCCCATCCTATATTAACCATGGACCTACTAGTAGTAGGTCCATGCTATAACCCACTCTCTCTTGTTTTTTCTTTATTAAGTTTCTCTACCCCCTCTCTTTCCATTTCAGTTTCCCTCTTTTTCCATTCCTCTTTCCCTCCATTAGTTTCTTTGTTAAATACCTCCGTTTTCCTCCTTCTCCTCCTCCTTTCCTCTCGCCCTGTCCACCTCCCTATCTTTCTCTCTCTCTTTATATATATACATTTCTATCTCTCCCTTTTTTCTTTTCTCTTTCTCTCTCTCTCTCTCTCTCTCTCTATCTATCTATCTATCTCTCGCTCTCCATCTCTCCCTCCTGGGTTTCTCTCTTTCCAGTATTTTTGTCGATCTCTTTCATTCTCTTTTTTCCTTACTCTGTCCTTCTCTCTTTCTCTCCCGGTTTTCTCTTCTCTCTTTCTCTGTTCCTTTTGCTCACTTTCCCCCTACTTTGTCCTTCTCTCTCTCTCTCTCTCTCTCTCTCTCTCTCCCTCTCTCCCTCTCCTATTAAGGCATATTATTGTGCATGTAAGAAAACTTTCAATACGTATGTGTATATATATGTATGAGATATTCTTGGGCCAGCTCCCCCTGTGCAATGTGTCCATTTTCATTGTATTTTGTTTTCTTTGCATCACATCACACGTTCGTCAATATTGACAAATATGCGGAACGAAAACAGAACGCGACATCATTCCAACGGCGGGGGACGATTCCAAATACCTGTCGAAACTTCACGCTAATGTCGTAAGCCATCAGCATGCGCCCGCATTCTTCGCCGTGTCTCTGCCGGTGGTATCTCGCACCTACCCGATGGGAGACACATTGCCCGACGGACCCCTACGCAGAATGGTCTATTAATAACGACCGTTCTCATTCGGCTATCCTTCATATTGTACCTAGGTCTACTTCTTCAAGAATACTGGGTTTAAATTAAGCATGGATTCTTAGTAGGTCCATGGTTTAAAAGTTTTAAGTTTTAATATGGGGGTTATGAATTTGTTTCAAATGAACATTGGAAGCATATGCGATTTTACAATATTCAATGATCGTTGTCGTGGTTGAAATCGAGTCTAAAGTGATAAAATTGTTTTTTAAAAACTCGTTAATGTTGTAAAGCTCCCTTTCAAGACTGATATTAGTTTAGCTTTAAAACAATATTTCTTGCTTACAATTGAACAATTTGCTATTCCCGTTTGGAAATTAATAATATATCAGAACTGCATATTCTGATATATTCATGGTCGCAGCTATCATGGAATGGCCTTATAGGCTTTGACGCTGTTTGAAATATTAGAAATTTACCGGGAGTAAATAATCATATCTGATTGATACACGTCTGTAGAAACCTATTACAAACACACATACGCACCGGGAAATTTTGATTATTCAATTTCTCGAAAGCAGAAGTGTTTTAGAGGCTAAATTTTGTCAGTGGTTATAAAACATCCACAGGGGCTTTCAAATATAAACATGTCAAGCAGAACGGGAAGAGATTGTTTGCTGTGATCATTGAATGATGACACGGATTGATCGAATGATGAAAAGACGAAACAAGGAAATAAAATATAGAGATGGGACAAAAATATTTGTGGTGATATTGGAAAGAATAGCAGGGCGACAGAACAAGGCAAACTAAAAGAGAAACAACTCTAACAAGATGAGAAACAGTATTAGGAAGTCCCAATAGAGTATAGAGAATAAAGACGTACATATCTGTCCAGGTCACAGCTTGGCTTAGAAACGAATTTTTATACCAACTGTACTCTTCTCTTTGTGCATAGCAAACAAATTGAACTGAATTGAATGTCATTAGAAAGCCGTGTCAACTCCAACTGTGTATGGAATCGTGCTCGTTTTGAGAACATACAAAATCAGAAAATTCCTAAAACAAATTGATAAGGAAAATAGAGTGGTGGGAAGACTTAAATTTAACCATTATATACAAGAAGATGATACAACATCCTGAAAAGAGATATGGATATAGATTGATAGATAGATAGACAGATAGAAGGAAATTAATAAATAGAGATAGATAGATAGATACTTTTTAAAAGGATAGATAGATAGATAAAGATATAAAATATTGGTAGGCAGATAAAGATATAATATTTTGTTAGGCAGATAAAGATATAATATATTGGTAGGCAGATAAAGATATAATATATTGGTAGGCAGATAAAGATATAATATATTGGTAGGTAACATCGATAGGAAGATAGAAAGAACTTGAGAGATGAATAGATAGATAGACAGATAGAAAGGCAGAGATATACACAAGATATATAATACATTGATAGGTAAAAGGATGTATGGATACATAGGAATAAAGATAGAGAGAGTGAGAGATATATTAATAGATAGACAGATATGAATTTATTTCCGTATAAAAATAAATACAGTAGAAACATAACACAATATGTTCACATTATTATAGGAGATAGATGGCCCTCATGGAAGAGGGAGAAAGAGAGAGAGTGGGATAGAGAGAGAGAGAGAGAGAGAAGGGGGTTGACCACGCCCTCTGTAGACTACTTCTTGGGTAGTTATCTGTCCTGTCCATCATGACGTCACAGTGTTTCTGTGTTGTGATTGGCAGGTGTCAATCATAGCGTAGCAGTCAGTCGTTCGCAGCTCAACGGACTCAAGAGCGAAGACAAGGTCGCTCTATAGTCTTCCATTGCAAACCTCTTATGGACATGATAATACAGTGAAGAAAACTACTCGATCCTTTCCTTCTCCTTCCCCGCCTCTCTCTCTCTCTCTCTCTCTCTCTCTCTCTTTCTGTCTCTCTCTCTCTCTATCCATCTATCCATCTATTTCTCTCTCTAACTCTATCTATTTCTCTCTCTCTTTCTCTCTCTCTCTCTCTTCGAGGTGATTTGTCAAGCAAGCTTTACTGAGGCTAGACTGCAAGTCATCGTTCTTACTCCTAGAAACAGAAAAGCGGATCCTGAGACAGTATTTACTTCGCGTCAATTTCCTACAAAAATCTAATTTTAAAGGCATTGATAACAATGTTTCCTTCTTTTTTTTTTTTACAAATCTGAGATGCATGGTCCTACGTGATATCAGTGTCTTTGATATCATGGTGTAATATTGTAAGCCCGCTTCAATATGAATTGTAATCATAAATATGTTGATAATCAAACATGCGATCGGCTTGTAAAAGTCATGGGATTCCTGACTGACCTAAAGGTTTGTTATTATGATTACGGCATGAGCTAAATCCAGGATTGTGTTTAGAACCAGAGGCAAATATACTCATTTCCGTTTAAATCACCACTAAACAAAAAGTTATACCTGATCCTAAACCCCTAGCCCAATGATGTAGCCTAGAGCAACTGCTGCAGGAGCAAATGTAAGATTCAACCCCCCCCCCCTCCACTACCGAAAATAACTCTTTGCCTCTATGCCTCCATCGTTGATTCGTTAACAATGTATTGATAATGATGCTGCCGAGGAGGAGGATTAGGATAATGATGAGAATGTTAATGATGATGCAGATCATAGTTAAGGTACTGCAAGTGGTGGTGGTGGTGGTGGTGGTGGTGGTGGTGGTGGTGGTGGTGGTGAGCTAGTGTTGCTGCTGATAATGTTGACAGTGGTAGTAGTGGTTGTGGCAGTAGTGGTGATGATTATGATGAGGAGGAGAAGGAGAGGGAGTACATAGAGATGATGATGGTGACAGTGGTGGTCGTGGTAATGGTGACAAACAGGAAAAAGAGGAGGGGGAGACTGAGGATAAAGACGATTATGTTGACAGTGTTGGTAGTGCTGGTGGGGATGAAGATGATGAGCATACAAATAAAGATGATTTAGATCAATGTATCAAGTAATGGTGCTTAATAACGATATTCGTAATTCAGTTAATATCCCCCCCCCCCGCTCTAGTATCAACCAATCCTTCAATGTCATCGTGACAGCAGTGAACGTTCAAACATGAACATGTATCAAGCTTCTTCTTCATTTTGCTTTAGACGAAGTACCTTGTGCATACTTTAAATTCAAATTCAAATTATACATTTGAATGGAATCCACAATTAGGAATATTATAAAGCACATACACATTATTTATTTTACAGTTTTGAATGGATCTACCACCGTGAAGGGGAGAATAGGGTCTTTGAATTAAGACTAGAGGTTTAATAGCCTGTCTGTGTGTGTGTGTGATATATGGAGTGGAGGCACTCAATTACTCGACTGTCTAAACACCAACATTCATACGGATACAATAGAGACAAACAAATGCCGAGACATCATGTCCTGCGTTGTAAACATTGCCGACGCTGACAAAACTCTCAGCAGAAAAAAAGAGAAAAGAAAAAGAGAGATGTCCTGGTTTAGGGCTAACGAATAAGGGATTTCATTTGCTGTATTTTGTAGGTGAAAGCTTGTATCCAAGCATGTCTTGTTATCCATATTTGCAGACCAGATTTAGGGAAACATCGCTATTCTTTAGATGACATTCTCGAGAAAAGGCTAAAAGCTTATACAATTCTGTTTCCTGTTTTTAACGTCTCTGGTGAAGTAGTGATCGCCTGGAGTTTCGAAGATTCGGTGAATCTGCGATGTTTCATGATAGTCAACATTACAGTTTTTACAAGTGGTTAAAACTGCTACCAAACTTGGAACGTCAGTTACGTCAGTCATAGATTCGAGGAAACTTTCCCTCCGTGATGTTTTTAAATTCATGAGTTGTCATTCAACGAGTTGCTTGAATTTGACACGAGCATTTACCGTCTGTATATTTTCCGCCCGTAACACCTGGACGCACCTGGAGCATGAAATAGACCGTCGTCGCGTGTCGCACACGTCCATCATCATTTCACCCGATTGATTTCGAGAACAGCCGAAGACGAACGAACATCGTCACTTCATCGTCCGTACGTCCAGTCATCGGTGATCGACAAAGACATCAAGACACCACGTCCTAGTTTTGCTGGACATCTCTATACTGAGTAGCGCATGTGAACCACGATCCTGGAACTTGGTATATCTTTGATACACGGACCTGGATTATTATCATAACGCTTTTTGATATTTTTATTATGTTGGTGTCACTAAAAGTAAATTTACAAAGCGGCACCAAAAGGAAAGTTTTATCAATACGTGATTGCAAATTGGGAAGTTGACAGCGGATGAATACTATTATAAGAGCTGTCTAAAATAGTCGGCAACGCAGCACAAGTTAAACGAAAGTATTCCCGAGCATCTCTTGGTATTATTCTGCGGTATTACATATTTGGCAGTTATAAACATTACTCGCCCGGCTTCGGAGTGAATTGACGATTCAATTCTCTCTCGCTATCTCTCTCTCTCTCTCAATCTCTCTCTCTCTCTCTCTCTCTCTCTTTCCCTTTCTCACCCCTCTCTCTTTTTTAACCCCTCTCTCTTTCTCACCCCCTCTCTCCCTTACATTTTGTGTCGGGCAAGGCCGATTGAATGATCGGCAATGAATGACAACCGAACATTTTAAACCAAACGTTTACGTGCCTCCGTGCAGTGTGTGCCGATCATCCATCTGATAGTGCATTGACATCTCACCACCCCTCATCCTCGACCGGCTTCTATACTCCGGATTGGGGTTCATGTGTCGCCTCAACCAGGCGTCTAACCCTTTCACTCCTACCAAAAGATTGAGCTCACACCAAGAAAGTGATATATGTGACTTGCAGGTGCATGAGGGTTAAAGCGCGACCTACCGGAACCTTAAACGTATCACCAAGTTAATAGAGTTTTCAGAAGGGTACAAGGAGGGTGCGGTTTTACCCCTGTCAGTGCGTTAGAGGTGGTGATAGATGCACCGGTGATACCAATGAACCCTGTTCTTTCCCTCTTGGTTTGGATTTGAATTCTTCGAAGGTCAATGGACCTTGTGATATTAAACCTCTGAATGAAGGTAAAGGGACTCATTTACCTTAAGTCGATTTGGAGCTGAGTACACCCAGTCACCTAGAACGGGGTAGCATCATCACCATCATTACCACCGTCAAGTCAGTGCGTAACGAAAGGCCTGATGTGCCTTTAATCAATTATTTGGATTAATAGACAACCACTCGATATACATCGTTTTATTTAGAAAATCTTATTTTAAATCCTTTTAGAAGGCCATTGCGAGGTACAGAATATTAATATAGTGAAATTAGTTAATGTGTAAAACTTACTTTTTCGAGTTCATTGGAGAACGGCGTTCACTTTATCAACAAAGTCTGGTGAAGAATTCAAGTTCCATTTCATCACATTCAGTTCATTTCAATTGCTTTTATGACAAGTGTATCGTGTTCGTGACGTCACTCATCACCTGACATTCCATCGCAATCCATGACATGTCACATGACATCGAATGAATTGCTTCACCGATTGTGATCACTGGATTGTGATTAGTCTATGTATGTGCCGAACCCCCCGCCATTCCGGATATGACGTTTCATCGGTTCACGGGAAACAAAACCGCCTTATTGACAGACAGACAGACAGAGGGGCCTTGCAAACCGCTATTGTTGGGGTTATTGTATTTCTTTGGTTCGCCATAACCATAACGATTCATATTTCATACTTCATTTGCAACGTTGTCTCGTCTCGCACTGGTAAAACCTGAAATAAAACGGATCTGAAACAACGACATATACCAATAACCAAGGATACATAAATCAAAGCAACGCCAATGTTGGTGATGACGTGTTAGTGATATTTCTGGAAGTGAACATTTTATACGAATCTCGAACATGGTCTAATTTTAGAAAGGAGGAATTTCTTACCACGTATTAGTGATTGATGGATGAGGAGCTGATCGATTTTTTGAAAGATGTTGATGATTTTTGTGGAGACGTGAGAGTATATAACTAGCCAAATGTGACGAATTATCGCATTTCATAACAGAAGGATTTCAGCTGTGAAACAAAAACATCATTTATTCCAGATTGTGATTCAAGTTGTTATATCTTCGAATTTCTCGTTGCTGGAATCCTAACTACGATAAAGAAAACTTTTATTTTGCTTTTGAATGGATTCAGCGTTTGCATATTGTATTTACAAATATTCTTATATTTGTTCATGTGGGCTGTAAAAAGTATTTCGAGGTTTACCTGCACAAAACCCAGACAGTGTGTGGATAGCTACATGCGAGTAACGGCGGGACACTAGCAACCGAAGAACCCAGTTATTCAATATTTAATGTGTTTGCATGAGCGCATTGTCCTTTTTTCTTTTTTCAAGACAATACAAATCTTGGCAGCTGAGAGAAAAATATACTTCGGAAATCACGCTGAATGTCAATATTTGAAGTTTACACAGCCCTGACATTGACATTCCTCCGAATAAAACAAAGGCTTTGTCTTGTGAATGAGACAGGTTTGAGGTTGGCCCATCCCATTTGGAAGCATCCCTCGCGTACTCGCATTGTACTCTCACCGATGCAGCTGGGTTTCGACTTAAGTGCCATCGTTTAGAATCAAGAAAACTGCTTCTCGACTCGTGTAGCTGAGAGAACTACATACAGAACCAAAAAGATCTGCAGGAAAACGAACTGCGGCAATTTTCTTTTGAGGACCATGCATTCTTCCTTTACCTTACGCTGTTTAAACATGATGAGAAGCGTGTTCATTCTGTTCACTTTGTTCACTGCTTTATCAGCGATGAGCATGAGCGGTGGTAGACCGGAGTGTCAGTTGGTGCAGCTCCCCATGTGTGAATCGATGCCCTACAACCTAACCCGCATGCCCAATCTCCTGCACCATAGTACGCAGGAGAACGCCAAGCTGGCCATTGAACAGTTCTTGCCGCTTGTAAACACCAACTGCAGTGGGAACCTGACGTTCTTCCTCTGCGCGATGTACGTGCCCATCTGCACTATGGGTTTCATGGAAGAACCTGTACCACCCTGTAAGAGCGTCTGTCAGAACGTGAGGGCGGGCTGCGAGCCTATCATGATAGAGCACAACGTGTCTTGGCCTGTGTATTTATCCTGTGACCAGCTACCCGAGTACACGTCCGGTGTGTGTATAACCAGAGATGCAATCGTCGACTCAGGGCCGACCATGGACCACTTTCAACCCACCCCCACAGGTAAGAAACAGTCTTGTAGGGCGCCCTCTCCCCGAACCTTCTTCCTTACTGTCCATAAAGATGATCACATATTGTCCCATTTCGAGTTGTAAATCAGGCTCATCAGTTTGGTGGGAAGGAAATAATTTTGTTGGATTACTGTTGGTTGTACTAAGTTAATTATTTCTAACGCATTGCCTACTGGAACCAGGTGGCTGCTGTATTAACCCTTTGGCAATGAATGAATTCAATAGTGAACGGGTAAACGTATACCTGCCCAAAGTCTATGTAGCCTGAGAGTATGATAATCAAAAATCGCGTTTACATCAATATTTCTCTTTTAATGGTATATTTGTTCATAACAACAATAATTGAAGACGTTTGTTATATGTTAAACTGAGGAATTCACTGAAACATGTTCATGAAAGATTAATCAAGATACATAATGTAGAGACACAAACTTCAGGTGTTACACGATGCTACACTTTCCTTCAACATAAAGGGATGTAACGGACTAACAAAGAGAGTTTAGTGTTCAACTGAACTGATAAATAATGACAAGTTTAATACGTACATAATTATGATGCACGACCAGACCCCTCCCCCCCCCCCGCCCTCCCCATGAAAAAAGGGAAGAATAAAATGAACGAAAAAAGAGGGTAAATAAGAGTAAAGACTGATAAGATAATACAAATAAGAAGTGAATGACAATATCAACGAATATAAAAAAATGAACTAATGTCTATTACTGACATTGTTATTATTACTGTTAGTATCATCAACATCATTATTATTAGTAGAAGTAGTATCGTTATTAATTTTATTATTATCATCATTACCATCATCATTATTATCATCATCTTTAGTATTATAACTGACAATACGCGTAGAGGTTTGAATTGAAACCTCTTTAAACTTGTCAAATTGGCAATCTGTAGACAAATACTACGTCACTCGTCAAAGAAAAATACAAAATCACAATTATGTCACATTTTTCAACACATTTTCATTCTAGATATTAAGTAAAATGAAAGTAGATGCCCTTGGTCTTCGTGCTCGGTTAATCCTGAATAAAAACAATTTCACGGATTTCAAGAGTTTTCTTTGAATGAAGAATGTTTCGGAATTCCGTCACGTTTTACAACCGCGACCTTTGACCGTTCAAGCCGTCATTGAACAATTTTGTTTTCTCCTTCTAGCCAGCTATAGTGTTTTCTAATTGCCCCTATCTCATTAAAGTTACTTTGCACTTCTCTGTCTATCTCTCTCTCGCTCTCTATTTCTCCTCCTATTTCTCTCTCTCTCTCTCTATCTCTCTTTCCTTCTACATGGTATCTCCCTCTCTATCTCCCTCGCTCTCTCTCTCTCTCTCTCTCGTTCCCTTATTGGTATTTTCCTTGCTTTTTAATTTTAAGTTAATTATATACATCCATTTCACATTGATTTTATTTCACTGGGACTTTAAATCAGTTTCAGTTTTAGTTTATTGTTTCATATTTCACATATATTTAACATTTTGCAATGATTTCACAAAGTAAACGTGGATTCTATCAACAGAGGCACAAACAGAAAGTGGGTACCTATATCAAATTTGTTTGAATGCATTAAATCGAAAGAGTGAACCAAAAGGGAAGAACGAAATATGCATGGCCCTATGGTTAAAGACCCCGTATGGTAGTTAATTCATATGCATGTGTTACGGTTGTTTGTTCACATCTTTCCTTATGTATGACTACCTCTCTTAACAAAGTTGTAAATGATTGTACAGTCGGTGTGAGCTCATTGTCAATGAATACATACAGTTGAAATACTAATTACCAGTGGCGAAGTCACACAAAAAGTAGCATAATTGATTATGTCGCTAATTTTGAATAATGAGTTACTACATAAATAGAGCAGTCCAATCATATTCTTTTTAAATATTCATTTGTTTAATGCCGACATGTGTGTATATACTATGCAGTTTTGTACGGAAAATGAAACCAAACCTAACTATAAGGAAGTTCGAAATTGTATTGCCAGAACTTATTTTTATTATACATCTATCTCCGAAAATAAGTCTTTCAATGATTTCCAGGGGGTGTTTCACAAAGACTGAGATTATGCCACTAGTTCCTCTAACCATTCGTGGCATTGGTTTCTCAAGGGACGTACAAATCGTGGTCACAAATCTACAGAATTTACATGTTTTGATAGATCATTATAGAGGGAAAAATATTATCTAAAGATCATAACTGAGCGACCAATGGTGAGAGCAACCAGTGGCATGAATGGCCTCCCATCACTATGAACATGACAGACAAAGAAAGCGGACAAAATATACAGTTCCTCAGGTAGACAAAGGAACATCCCTCCACTGCTATTATGTAAAAAGGTGAATATGCATATGACACCTGTTCTACAAATTTTTAAATAATAGCAGTAAAGGGATGTTCCTTTGTCTACCTGAGGAACTGTATATTTTGTCCGCTTTCTTTGTCAGTCATGTTCATAGTGCATAGTTAAGAATCGATCTTAGTCTATGTGAAACACTCTCCAGAAAATGCACGAATCTGCATTTATGGCTATTAAAACCGGAAAACAAGACTGTCTATCGAGTAAAAGCTGGAATGTTTGAAAGTAGTATTTTCCTATAAAGGGGGGGGGGGAGGGGGGGTCTGTTTTCTCTTCATAATTTCGTTGCAAATATCTATATATGACCTCTGACATATCGTGTATTATTTGTTTTCCTATTATATTTTATTACTACTTTTAGCTAAATTAGATTCAGCCTTTAAAGATAAAGTTAATCATGTAGCATATAAGTTTTAGTGTGTACTGCAAGGTTCTGGAGTCATTAAACTGTTAATGATAAGAAATTTGGCCTAATCTTGGTCAATTTAACAAGCACTGTACAGAAACAGTCGTATATGGGACTACACAAACATGTGGCATAAAACATCTGGCCTCTTTTTCAAGCTGTTACTTGTCATATTTAGAATATGAAGACATTTTAAAGGCATCGTTTAACAATATTAAATCTGAGATGCACGTCCCTTACGTGTTATCAGTGTTATGATATGGTGTAATATTGAAGCCCTAAAAAAAATCGCGCTTCTAAATGATCAACAAGTGCCTCAAAAAAGGAAAAATCTTTGAGTGACCGGTTTTACCATACTCATTCTCCCCAACAGACTGTAGTGTTATGAAAACTGTTAGGCAAACGCAAAAATTGGTTTCGATTTCCAATCATAAATAGCTTGATAATCAGACAGGCGGTCGACTTGTAAAAGTCATAGTGTTCCTGACTGACCTAAAGGTTTGTTATTATCATTGCAGCATGAGCTAAATCCATGATTTTGTTTCAAAATCTGAGACAAAGTTACCGGATCCCTTTAAGAGCCATGCTTTTCAGGGAGCAGTTTTTTCTCTGATGTTCTTCCACGCTTGCATACTAACAATGAAAACGCTCACAAATATTGTTCACCTCTCCCCAGAACTCAAACTTCTCTTTAAGTGTTTAGTATTGTCGTTCTGTTTTCTAGGATGGTGGGTTTTTTGAAGGTCGCATGCGTGTAGGTGGGAAAAACAAGATGTTTACAACACAGTGTAGACTCCCTGATGTTTGAGGGCGCTGTGCCAGAACATCGTCATTGTGATTGGCATGTTGATTGATAGGTTAAGAGAGTTTAAAGGGAGAGATCTACCCAAGCCGACGGCATTAAATCATGATTTTGAAATGATTCAATGATAAATTTGATTTGTTACACGGATGCACCTTTGTGGTTTTGATAAGAGGCAAATTAAGCAAAATTTATGCTTTCTTGTTATCATTTTATGATTGATATCTTAAAGGTACTATGTCCCATTTTCAGGCCAAAACATGAAAAAGTTAAATTCCAACTGCATTTCAAAGATAATACTAATTTAGAACTTCCCTAAAAAAAGGTGGGGCTTGAAAATGTCTTCAAGAGGGAAAATAACGACTATTAGTTGTCAAATCGACTTTTCAGACAATTGTACCGAATGGTCATACGTTTTATGTTGCGCAAAGATTCAATCAGTTTAATCTTGGCCATCACAAGAAGTGGGTTATTGATGTAGACAAATGCTTATGTACCCTTTACAACTCTTTTCATGTATGTTATTACCAAAGAAGAAAAAAAGCCAATCAGTCACTCAATAGTGTCTGACAGTGAAGTCTAGCAAGTAAACGGGTTTCCTTGCATAATTTGAATATGAGGAAACTGCTAACGTTTAAATTTCACAGATAGGACATACATGACATATTCATAATTCCTGCAAAGTTCTACAGAATTCGAGGTTGGTTGCAAAAGGGACATAGCACCTTTAAGTTATGATTGTTATATCTCAAGCGACTTAAAATACGATGTATATTTGTATTTATTTGTAACTAATGTTTAACTGAATTGTATTTAAATTAATATTAGATTAACAGGGGTCCAACAATGACACAGTGAACGTTATGATACGGTTGGACCAAGAGAGAGACCTTTATCATGGTCAAACTTATTACGTGAACAAGTGACAGTATATTTTATGTTTGTAATATCACTCTCTCTCTCTCTCTCCCTCGTTTTCTCTCTCCGTCTCTCTCTCCCTCTCCCCGTCTCTCTCTCTCTCTCTCTCTCTCTCTCTCTCCACAGTCCCTGAAGTACCACCCGGGAACTGTGACGTCTGTCAATATGATTATGAGCTGTCACGTGATCTGTTCTTTGAAAAGGAATATGAATTCGGTAAGTTACCATGGCTACTTTAGAATGCAGATTGATCAAGCAGTACCGTTTATAAAATGAGATATATCACAGTTTGTTTAGTCGGATTTAACATCAAAAAGTTTGCATCCAGCAGTTAAACATATTAAAAGTTTGCTGTAAATGTCTTATCCTCATATAGGTCTTTATAAAAAAAATTCTCGTATATATTTTTCTTCCCGTTAATGTTGATTTTGTTAATTTTCTCGATATATGTGTCATGGTTGGTGCTCCAATCACAAGTTTGTTTTCAAACTTCTTCAGGGGCTCCTAACCCCATGTTTTTATATTTTCATGAATTATTAATGTATATGTATTTTCATGGTTGAATAAATAAATTGTAATTGTAAATTGTAAAGTGTTGATTTGTTTCATCTTATCCGATGTAACTCACCGGTCCTTTAAATAATAATGATATTAATAATAAATGTGAGTTCTTGTAAAGCGCTCATGTATGTCACACTCCTGACGGTCCACTGTTGAATACAGGGGGCGTTTTACAAAACTTATCATCAGTAACAAATGACAGTTTTGTTAATTGCTTCTAAAATTCTTGCTTCTGATTGATTATCATCAAATTGTTGTCACTTATTTTTGTAATTTGTCATTAAAAAAGGCTTTGTAAAACGGGTCCCAAATTGATTATTACCCATACGATTGAGGAATCACTTAGATTTTCATGTAAACTATCTAAGGATGGGTCCACTTTCGTGGTACTCCGTTATTCCATATAAACTCTTTTTTAAATTACGAGAGAGGGGTGAAAAGTGTTCTACTGAATTCAGTTAAAAATTGAGATATACAAACCGTTTATATTTAAGGCCATCAGGAACACTATCGGAACACCGTAAACAGTTGGCTTTCTTCCAAGAGAAATAAAACATAGGTGACCGCTTTAGACAAGCTGTCTTCATTCAGGAATAGCTCATATCACCTTTGTAAAGAGGTTGCCACACAAGTCCTAAGGCTCGTTCAGATATGCAGTGGCAAAACTGCGGCGTTTTTTTTTTTTTTTGTATGATGACGTAAAGTGTAATACGCTTCATATTTCTCTATCTTATAACGCAGAGCTCAGTAAATACGAGCAAGTCCTTTGTTGCGTGCAGTTTCCAGTCATTTTGAAAGGTACATTATAAGATGATGACGTGGATCCTAATCAAATAATTGGCTGAAAGCGTACACGTGACCAGGCTTTTATTTTGTCTAACACGTTATTTGGATAATGACCGGTAATTATATAATGGTAATAACCTGTCATTAGTAAAATCAGGTTATAAAACATCACTTTAGAAATCTTAAAATACAAATAATACACATCATTTTTTTCGGGTATTAGTAAAAATTACCATCACTCGGTACCTTCAGAACAGTCCAAACACCCTTGGATTTCGCCTCGGGCGTGTTAGACTGTTCCAAAGGTACCTTGTGTGGGTAAATCTTACTAATGCCCTCACTGCTGTGTATTATTTTTATACTAAACCGCGGCTGTTTTTTTTTTTTTGTTGTTTGCGGCGCCTTACCGCTTAATGTCTGAACAAGCCTCTAGGTATCACTAGATGACTTTTACTATTCTAATGTGTTTTTCTTCTTGCAGTGATTCGTGCAAGGGTCGAAGGTTTCCATTCCGGTACTCGAAGAGGTGAGATGTACATCCGGGTCATCATTCATCACGTGGTTCAGTTCAGTGAGATACACATACCAGTAGGAGAGGTAAGACAGATCACGTGACCTTTTGTTTACAATTTAGTACCACACACATACCACTGGGTAAAACGTAGACAAACATGCAACCTTACTGCCCCAAACTTGAGGTGACGAGTGCCTGAGTATAGGTCATTTTAAAGATATCAGGTGGCTGTAGCCCCGGCCCTCGGATCGACCCCTCCCCTTCCCTCTCCTTACCGTTTACGCATATGAGTATGAGAGTGTAAAAGCCAACACTATACATAATCCTAACATTAACGAGTTGAAAGCTAGGCAAACGTTAAAGCCACACTGTACTACCTGTAGCTACTTGCTCCCTCTATATAGAAAAAGATGCCTAATCCCCCCATGATCCTCTTTTTCTTATGTTAATTGAGAGCTGAAATGATAAGATAACCACCTGTCAGTGACCACCCTGGGCGTTTTTAATCCCTCCTGGCCAAACTAGTACAGACGGGCTTTAAAACATGTTACTGCCGACAACTAAAGCCCGGACAAAATGACGCCGGATTATCAAGGATAAAAGGAATGATGTCGATATAACGCGAATGGTTTGATGTTTTTACCATTTAGGTCCAACTATGGGTCAACAACTACTGCGCATGCCCAATGATGACGTCAGGCGAGGAGTACATGATCATGTGTTACCAGGATATAATCAATGGGAGGTTGCTACTCGAGAACGACTGTCTGGTGATACCATGGCATAGTAGATACGTCAAGAGAGTCAAGGTGAGTTACATAGTACCGGTCATTATCAAAATTATGCCTGGTCACGTGCTCTCTCAACCAATCACATAGTACCATGGCATAGTAGATACGTCAAGAGAGTCAAGGTCATTATCAAAATTATGCCTGGTCACGTGTACTCTCTTAACCAATCACATAGTACCATGGCGTAGTAGATACGTCAAGAAAGTCAAGGTCAGTTACATAGTACATCAAACCTGTCTATAGCGACCACCCAAGGGAAACACAGAAAGTGGGCTTTGTAGACAGGTTCCTTTAGTACAGGTTTCAATGAGAAACCGTTTTCAAGGGAAACTAAAAAATGTGGTCTTTGTAGACAGGTTCCTTTAGTACAGGTTTCAATGATAAACCATTTTCAAGGGAAACTAAAAAATGTGGTCTTTGTAGGCAGGTTCCTTAATAGTAAAGGTTTCAATGAGAAATCATTTTCACGAGAAACAACAAAATAATGTGGTCTTTGTAGGCAGGTTCCTTTAGTATAGGTGGCAATGAGAAACCATTTTCAAGGGAAACTAAAAAATGTGGTCTTATAGACAGGTTAATTTAGTATAGGTTTCAATGAGAAACCATTTTCAAGGAAACGGTGGTCTTTGTAGACAGATTCCTTTAGTACAGGTTTCAACGGGAAACCGTTTTCAAGGGAAAAGAAAAATGTGGTCTTTGTAGCTACAGGTTCCTTTAGTGAGACGGCAATGAGAAACCATTTTCAAGGGAAAAGAAAAAAAAAGTGGTCTTTGTAGACAGGTGGTCACTAAAGCAGGTTCGACTGTAGTACACAGTATAGGTATTGTGGTCCAGTCTTTGACTGTGCATGAACCACAAGGTACGGGGTTCGAATACCTGCCACAACTCTAACTTCCTTTGGCAAGACCTTAATCTACATAATATGTAACACTCAACCCAGGCCCGGAACCCAGGTGAGGTAAATGGGTACCTGTTAGGATTGTTTCTTGAAATGCACTGTGCGCTGATAACGGCCGCCAGGAGAGCTAAAGATAATTATGGTAATCTTTTCCAAAGCTCTTTGGAAGCGCATAACATGGACGTTATATCACAATGTGCTATGTGCTATGTGCTATGTGCTATACAAGAACGGAATATGATTATTTTCAGTCAACTAAAACCTCGGTCTCACCGACCATGACCCTGTTGCACAAAACTTGTTATCAATAGCAAATTACTATTAATGTTTTCAGCTACTAAAATCGTAGTATTTGATTGGCTGAGAGCAAATTTGTTATAGATGTTCAGAATTTATTTAGAACACGTTTTATGAAACAGGGCCCAGACTGAGACATGAACGACCAAAGACCGAACAAAATTACCCCCAAATAGGCTACATTCGGATAATAAATATTGGTCGGTTTCGAGCCGGTTTGGCGATGTGACTGGAGTATTGGTCAATATATCCAAATTCTAGGCCTCTTATTGGTAAAAAATACGGGCATTAATTTAAGAAAATAGCTATTCATTTCAATTTCAAGTTCAAAGTCATTTTTAATTTCAATTCCATGTTCACTTTGAATTTCAGTTTCAATACTCTCTGCATAGTTTAGTTGTTGGTATGTCGGTCAATCCTCAGACCATGCAGTTTCCCTGTCACCCAGAGCATTATTCTTTAATCCTGTATGTCTTTTGATTTTGTTGTAGAAATGGGGTCAGAAGCTACTTCACGATCAGAGAGATCGAGATTCAAGTGACTCAAGGAGTAACAGGAGAAACAGAGATATCTATTACCTATATGGATAGGTAAAAAGGTCATGACCTTTCATCTGAGGTCAATGAACTTCCATGGTGCTGCTGACACATCAAGTCGCCCGCGCTCCGTACGCTATGTATGAACCTAACATGCAGATCATGCGTATATGTTTACAATGCTTTGATATGTTTGATATATTGCCTTTTAAAGGATAAGAGAATAATGGTAATATTAATATTAATATTAAGAGATCCATTTGCAAGGATCTTTTGAAGGTGGCAAAGACAAGTTATTTATGTGGAACATTGTTTTTACGTTTCCGATGCGGCCACCGTAAAATGATTTCTTTTTGTTCAGATGATATAATAGAAAATAAGGCCCGTACAGATATGACGTGGCAGAACCGCGGCAGTCATTTTGTAATGATGACGTATGGTGTAATACGCCTCACGTTTCTCTATCGTATTCATACAGAGCTCTGTTAGTACGCGCAAGTCCTTTGTTGCGCGTAGTTTCCATTCATTTCCCGCGTAAAAAACCGGACGGCTTTTTCTGCGGCGGTTGACCGCGCCATATCTGATTAAGCCTTTAGTTAAGTGAAGGAAAACTGTTTTATTTAACCATTATGGTGCATACCCTTACCAAGTTTTGTATTTTTGAAGTATGTGAAGAATGGTCAATAATGCGGGCAGCCGACAATGTATCCTAGCAGAGATCAAATGGGAGAGGACGGGTCATTAGGCATCCAATAACAATCTTCTTCTGAGGCAACTAATAATAATAATAATATTTTTTTTTTATATAGCGCTTATTACAAATGTCTCTAGGCGCTTTACACATATATTATTACCCGGTCATTGGATTCAGTGCTTGCCCGCACACAATGTGTGCACAATCTCCACTCCCTGGGGATCATTCTAGCCAGGCGTTGCATGACGCTTGAAAACTGTTTGACCAACAATGACGGTCGCATCCTACCGGGTACCCATTTAACACCTGGGTGGAGAGTAGCAAGTGCAGGTTAATATCTTGCCAAAGGATATTAGTGCCGTGTCGGGATTCGAACCCTCGACCTTCGCATCTCCTGTCAAGCGCCTTAAACCAAGTAACAGAACAAGTTTAATCAATGTCAAAGCCGTCATTAATTGAAAAATCTTATTGTAATGTTTTACTTTATAACTTTAATTTTTGTTTCCTTTGTGAATTGAGATTTGAGAATGATTCCTTCTGTTTTGGATTTTGATTAATAAATCGCATGTTAACATTTGAATGTTAACATCTTGCTGGGGTCAAATACGGAAATCAGCTTCCCTATGTGAGGGGACGCCCCCATATGTCGATCGCTGGATACGCCATAGAGAAGTAGAAACTGATTGCAAACGAGTTTTCATGGTATGTTCCGCTGTTCTAAAAATATATATTTATCATTATTATGAACTTACTTTTTTCATTATTTATAATTATTCTTATGTAGATTTATAATCCATATTGTTGATTGGTTCCATGTTTGGAATCTGGGCCCTGTTCCATGCATAAAACTTGTTATCAATAACAACTTACTATGACTGATTTAAGCTACTAAAATCGGGGTATTTTGTTGGCCGAGAGCAACTTTGCCATTAAAGTTTGCATGAAATGTAAAACCCACTGAAACGAGTGCTCATGACAATGACGTAATCATCGTTTAATAGTGCACCAACTATAAATTGATTGAAGTTTTCTTTCCAAGAGGTATCCATGAAGCAACTGCATCACTTTGGCAGAGATTATTCTAAAATGTACAAATCGGGATTTCTTCATGTCCTTCTCCATTTAATGATAAAGACTTGTGAATACAATGTTATTTATCGTCAGGCCGTACTTGAATTGATACTATTTTTTCTTAATTCAATATCCATATTTATATAAATAGTAATTTATTAATCAATAGCTTTAATCTTTTCCACCTTTCACAGATCCGTTTTCCAAGTTGTTTTCCTTTAGAACAGGCCGTTGTTGTTTTTTTTTTAATCCCAAATACATCTTCCCATTGTATTTCGTTTTTGTTTCGTTTTTAACAAAATTTGCTTCAAGTCTTATTTCCCTGACTTGCACATGCAAAATGTTGGAAAACATAACTTTGTAAGACTAGCAAGCGAAATCGCAAACCCAACTTCTGTTTTATGATGGATTGTATAAAGTTATAGCTCATTGTTGTATTTCCCACAAGACCAAAGGTTGTATGTTATATTGTCTAGCTGTATGGAGTATAAAATTAGATGCAATGCACCTGTTTTGGTTGTTTATATTTGATATAATTTTTGAAGTGGACACGGAATGAAAAATCTTATAACTTTAAAAGTATATTGACTTGTAAGTGTTCGTGCATGATTTTGGTCTTCTGCTTCATAATAATGGGCCATTTGGGGAAGTTTTCTACATGGATGTACAATGTAGAGTATTGTAATGTGAACCAAAATGAGGTGCATGTTTTTTAATGCATCGTATGCTTTTTTAATTTTGTATACAAATGTCAAGGACGTTTTTTTTCTTTGTAATTTAGATTTATATACAATAATTGCAAGAGCAAGTCCATATGTTCGGTTTTGCAAAATAAGGCTTATTTTATATTTTGGTGCAGTGCCATATTAAGGTCCAGTCATTGAGGGGGGCTCTGGTGTTATAGGGGAAGGCGGGGCAACTGGTCTTTTTAGTGTATGGAATGTGAGAGAAACGGGCTATCCATGTGAGTTAACCCCCCCCCCCCCCCCGTATTCTTTCCTTCTCTCTCTTTCTTTCCCTCTGTCTCCCACCACTCTGTCTCTTTCTCTCCCTCTCCCCTCCATCTCTCTCTCTCTCTCTCTCTCTCTCCCTATCTCTCCTCAGATTTCTCTCCCTTCTTCCCCCCTCTCCCCGTCTCTCCCCACCTATCTCTCTCTCTCTCTCTTCGCCCTTCGATTTGGGAGAGCGCATGGTGACCCCCCCCCCCCCCCCCCCCCCCTCTCCTGCCAAGGGAATACCATTTAAACAATAATAACCAAGAAATATACGATCAAATGTGTGGATTTTTTTTTGGCACGAATTATTTCGTGTATTGTCTTTGCGATGAAATCGCATTCTGTTATTAAAATGTCACGTTTGTATAATTCGTCGTCATTCATGTATCATATCATTTTTTTGTTCTATGCATGTATACTATGCATTTGTTTATGTACCAATTGTCTTATATTTTAGCTGTGTAACTTAATTCGGAATTCTAAATAAACCATAAAATTAAACAAAAGAATTATTCATTGTACACCTCTTGTTATAGTGTTTGTTTCAACCCCCAATTCTGGAATCCCGCTGTCATTCTATTTATACTAAGTTCAATAATTCCTAATATAAAGACAACATATTCTTACCGAATTCAAAGCATATAACCATTTAAGCATTAAGTTAAATTCTATTTAATTGAAAACACTTAACCTACATAATTTAATTTTTTAAATATCAATCTTAATCAAAAAATATTTGGTCACAACAAAAAATTGATCAGGACAAATAAAATGGCACATAGTCAATGCATCATTAGATTTCATGAATGTTAAATGAGAGAAAAGGAGTGGGGTGGAGAGAGGGAGCGAGAGAGAGAGAGAGAGAGAGACGGGGAGGGAGTGAGAGAGAGAGATGAGGGAAGAGAGGAGGTGTAGAGGGAGAGAGAGAGAGGGAAAGAGAGAGATGAATCATTGGATTTCATGAATGTTAAATGAGAGAAAAGGAGTGGGGTGGAGAGAGGGAGCGAGAGAGAGAGAGAGAGAGAGAGAGAGGGAAGAGAGAGAAAGAGATGGGGAGGTGGATAGAGGAAGACAGGGAGAGGGGGAGAGGGGTGAGAGAGAGAGAGAGAGAGAGATAGAGAGAGACGGAAGAGAGAGAAAGAGAGATGGGGAGGTAGTGAGAGAGAGGTACAGAGATAAGAAGAAACCGAAGGGGAAAGAGAAAGAGAGAGAGAAACAATAGAGGTTAATAGAAAGAGACGGTGATAGAGGGAATGATTCAGAGAAAATCAGATTCTCGTGAGAGTAAAACAATAATAGTAATAGTAAATGTAATTAAGAATAAAAGACAAGAGGCGCAAAGAGAGAACAAACATACATTTTGAAATCGACGGTCGACTTTAAAAAAAATTGTATGTATTAAAGCATTCAAAACTGAGAATATCAGCCCAAAGAGCGAGTTTTAAAAAAAAAGAGTGCGCGTGTCAATACAAATATATATATATTTTCTTTTTCCTTTTATTAAAAAATAATTAATTCAAATAATGTTCATGTACTCCTTCTCCTCCCCCTCCTTTTCCTTCTCCTCCTATTCCTCTTCCTCCTCCCTCCTCCCAGTCGTCATCTTTTTCTTCGGGTTCACTATCCATCACCCCAAAATGGGGTTTAACGGACAGGATAGGGTACGATGATGATAATTGTGCTGAGAGCAAGATAGAGAGAGAGAGAGAGAGAGAGGGTCAACAAATAGAGAAATGTTATTATGTGCAAAGACTGAGAGGGGAGACGATGTGAATAGAGAAAGATGTGTAAAAAGAGTGAAAGAGATAGAGAGAGAGAGAGAGAGAGAGAGAGAGAGGGGGGGGGGATGTCAATCACTAGAGTACGTACGGTGTTTCCGTTTGGAGCCAAAAGGGCGTTAACTCTTCAACACAGAGTTAACACACTTCTGGCTATCAACAGACTATAGTGAGAAATAAGAGAGGGTTTTGCTTGAAACAGTGCTGATACAGCATTCCCTGACTGGGGCAGGGCTGGGAGGGGGTCCGAATTTCCGTAAAATCAACCTCTCCCCCCCCCCCCCCTCTCCCCCCCCCCCCCCCCCCCCTCGTAAAATCATACACACGCACTCCCTTCTACGTTTACTGGCCTTGTGAATGAAGCCAATACATTATCTATGTGTAATGCTGAAATATTATTCAGATATATTTCATGTCGATCTATTTACGAAGTGCAGCGGGGGTTATCTTTTGTCAATACATCTTTATCATGTGACAATGGTACATATTTTTTGCCCTCTACTTGCCTATTTCTGCACGACATGCAAGCATGCGTGAAAAGTATCGTTGGCTTTGTAAAGGCATTCGTGGTGTCAGGTTCGGTTTAGTTTGGATGGTATTCACTTAGACGCCACCTTGATTTGCACAAATCACAAGTACATTATCTAATAGTCCTTCTTCAAGCGAAGTTTAAACATCAACGAACAGCTAATCGAGGAGGTGAACTTTCTTTCGGACTTCAAAATACTAAGGTAAGAACAGCAACTTAGAAGTGTAGGAAGTGAACTGGGTCGTTTTGATGGGGGTGTGGACAATTATTATGTCGTAAACACGGAAGTGAAAGAAAAATTGATGAAATGGTTATGAAACGAGCATTAAACTAGTTTGAAACGAGGATAAAATGAGATTGTAGCGAGAGTGAGTAATAGTATGGATCTACAGGAAAAACATTAAACATTAATGAGCCGGGGCACGTTAGCAAGAAAGAGAGAAATTCGGAAACATAATTTTAATAACTGAATGTGAAATGCTTTTTCTCTCTCTCTCTCTCTTTGATGGATAGGTACATCTTTATTAAAGGGGCAATTGTCATTTATATCTATATCCCTTCTCTCTCTCCTCCCCCTCAATCTCCTTCTCTCTCTCTCTCTCTCTCTCTCTCAGTCTCTCACACTCTCTCCCTTCCCAACAAAATGTTTCTTCTGTCTGTCCCGATTTACGAGCCCCGTTTACGGTCTTCGTTCCCCACGCTCTTCCCATCTTTCTCAGTACCACCCCCTAGTTCACACTCTATAATATGCTAAGGCTCTTATACATGTACATGTATATTTTGTAGAGTGTCAGGATTATCAAGTCTGAGAGACATAAGCTCTACAAAAGAACCTACTATTATTGTTATTATCGTTATTATTATTATCAATATTATTATTATTACGATTATCATTATAATTACCAATTATTACATTAAGTAGTAATAGTATTATCATCTTTATTATTTTACTTGGGCTGTGCTCTACAGGTCAACATTCTGATCAGTATGGCGGCTAAATTCAGCTCTGCAGAAGACATCTGTGAAGGAGAGAACAGTGAGGCCATCACAGATGTGACGTACTACGTGAAAGAGAAGAAGAAGCTCTGCAATAACTGCGCCTCCACAGAGGGATGCATCGGAAAAGCAAGAAAAGGTGGGCCCAATCTATATTGTGTGAAGCATGATAAAGTTATTGAATTGTATTGTAAAACACATGGTGTAGCACTGTGTTGTTCATGCGCACATATATATCATCATGAGCAGTCTTACATGCGACAGGGTATAGAGGGCGCGATCATGGAATGTAGAGCAAGTCTAAACATTCTGAAAGAAAAGGTAAAGGACAAATTAAAGCTCTATCGAGTTTATGGGGATCAGATCCAGCAGTGTAGGAAAGACACCGACATGCACCTGCAAGCTGTGAAAGATGAAGTTGATTCGGTAATCAATGAGGCGATCCAAACAGACAAAGACATTGACAAGGATGATGCTGCAAAAATCAACCAGGAGTTTGACGAGAAGAATAAACAACTACAAGAGGAGATTCAAAAGATCAATGACAATATTCGAGAGAACGATGAGGAGAGAGAGAAGCTACAGCAACTAAACTGTACAAATGCAGCAAAAAGACGAGAACCTATCAAAAGAAAACAGCATAGTCTTCAAACTGACATTCAAAACATCGCTGAAGAGAAAGAGAAACAAATTGTGGATTTTGAAAAAACATGGCAAGGCGACACGAAAACCACAGATATTGCAATACAGACACTCGACGCAGTACTCGAAGATGATCAACATATCGTCAAAGATGGGCATCATGTGAAAACATCAGTGAGTGATGAATTGAAAAAGCGACTGAATGAGGGTGAGGTGAAACAAATCACCGATACCATATCAGGTGTGAAGTTTGTGAAGGGTGCTGGGAGATGGGGAGTGGAAGCTCATTGATACAATCAATGTCAGTGATGAAATCACATACCCAGCCATTGTAGGATGCATAGATGAATGCAGTGTGATCATCACAGATAGACGTGTAGGTAGCCTACAGACATACATATTAGATATGAAAACTAATCACATTCAGAGAGTGATAACAAGTAGTGATACATCATGGGTTGTCTCCTGTGCATTGCTGAATGATGAAAAGGTAGTATGTGGTAAATGATGTGAAGGGTGTACAGGGGACAGTTTGACTGGATGCATCAGTGTGTTTGACAGACAATGGAAGCACATCAATGACGTCACAATACCAAGAAACACAACGCGTGATAACACACGGTTGAATGTAGCTGCTGACCAGGATGGGATGATCATCGCTACTGAGTGGGATCAGTCTAAGATATACGTCATCAACCCAGCTGATGGTAAGATCATAAAAACCATCACATGTAAACAGATTATAAGGATGCATGGTGTACTATCATCTGGTCACATCATCGCCCGACCCTCACCACCAGATCACAGAGTGTTCATCATCGACAGACAGGGTGCTCAAAGGGAAATCCCCCACAGTGATGTCATCCGGAATGCCTGCATCGATCATGTGACAGACGACCTCTACGTCGTGACATCAGATGATGAGTGCAAGACGTGTGTGATTGATCAGGTGATGAGTGGAGGTGACATGTACGGATAGGAACTTTTTGCGCGCAGTTGCCATTCATTTACACATTTCAAAATAACTCTGCCGCGGTCTATCGCTTTATATCTGAACAAGTCATGAACGAATCCTTATTGCTTCACGCTGATTCATGAGGCTTACTGGCTTACACATTCTGAAAGGATGATAGGAACCAAATGCAGTAACATTATTTATCGTTCGAGTTGGGGCCCGATTGCATAACACTTTAATACTATTGATGGTAACTTTGCAATGGCAGGCAGTTTTACCTTTTAAAGTCTCGGGTGGTGATGACGTCATCAGGGAATATGATTGCTTGCGATGGAGACAACATTCTCGTATTCAAAAAGCTATTGAGCCTATAAAGGCCTGTTCACAATTGACGCGGTAACCGGTTTTTGTTGTTTTGTTTTTGTTTCTTTTTACTTTTGTTTTCGTGTGTGTGTGGTTATTATTTTGTTGAAAGACGTAAATGTAATGCGCTTCACAATGTATGCCTTATCTTAAGAACACAGAGCTCGGTGAATATGCGTAGGAACTTTGTTGCGCGCAGCTGCCATTCATTTATGGATTTTAAAAAGTAGTCAGCCGCGGTCTATCGCTTTATATCTGAACAAGTCTTGAACAAGTCTTGAACAATAGCTTCACGCGGATTTAGAATGCTTACACATTCTTAAAGGATGAAAAGAACCAAATACAGTAACATTTATCGCTCGAGTCGGTCCCTTGATCAGATCCGAATGACAAGTTTATGATATGTACATGTATTTTGAGATGCAATTCATTGTTATGTACGGCCTGTTATGACAAAACCAATGCCCTATAACAATGACACAAATTGCACGTTGTTGATTGTTGTTTGTTTGTATAGTAGCTTTTGTTTTCATAATCTATCATGAATTATAAATAGCCACATCATACTTAATATTTTAAGACTGATTTTTATGGAGTTTTAGTGTTGCTAAGAAACTTGAGGTCATTGATATATAGGGCCAGTTTTGACAAAACCAATGCTTAAACGATGACATAAATTTCACGTTTTTTTTTTAATTTGTTTGTTTATATAACCTTGCGTTTTTGTCTCGCCTGTGTAGCAAAAAGGGAGACATAGGCACGCTTTTCCGGTGACGGTGGCGGCGGTGGTGTCAACATCAAAAACTTAACCTAAGGTTCAGTTTTTGAATTGTTAGTATAATTTTGAAACTATAAGTTCTTATTAGATGAAACTTGGACTAAAGGTTAACAAGTATCCCCAATCATGTGTGAACAATTTTAGGTCACAAAGTCAAGGTCAAAGGTCAAAGGTCATTTCAGGTCAACAGACTTAGACTATGCTGTGGCATCATCATTGAAAACTTGACCTCAGGTTAAGTTTTTGAATTTGTAATATAATTGTGAAAGTATAAGTTCGTATTAAATGAAACTTAGACTAAAGGGTTATCAAGTATCCCCAATCTTGTGAGTAGAATTTCAGGTCACTAAAACTAAATTAAGGTCAAAGGTCATTTCAGGTCAACAAACTTAGACTATGCTGTGGCATCAACATCAAAACTTAACCAAAGGTTAATATTTTGAATTTGGTATCATAACTGTGAAAGTATACATTCCTATTCCATTAAACTTGAACATAGGGGTTATCAAGTATCATCAATCATGTGATTAGTCTTTTAGGTCAAGGTCAAATGTCATTTCAGGTCTGCAAACTTAGACTTTCTTCTGGCATCAATCAACATAAATATTTTGAATTTTTAGCATAACTTCAAAACTGTTTGTTCAAATTCCATGAAAATTGTACACAAGGGTTATTAAATATCACAACTCATTATGACACAAATTCCAAGTCACAAAGTCAAGGTCAAAGGTAATTTTAGGTCAGTAGACTTGGATTATGTTTCACAACTTAATATGAGAATTAATAAATCGACTTTTGTTATTTGTTCATATTCCATTAAAGTTATCAATCTTGGTACAAATTTTAGTAAATAATTCTTCTGATGATTCTTAGTCAATATTCACTTCAAAATGCTGATTATATTCAGTGGATTTCATTTTGGGGGGCCTGCTAATGGGCCACCCAGCCTATAAATAATATCCCAACCTCAATTTGTCATCATATCGAATTGCGTAATGCATGCGAGACCGCCGAGAGCGTTTCTCTTGTTTGTAATCTATTTGAAAATAGCTACATTATACTTAGTATTTGTAAGAGTGAACTTTATTGATGTTTCTTGTCGCTTAGAAACTTGATACTTTATATAGGACCTCTTTTGACAAAAATGCAACAACAAATGAAATTTAGCACGTCTTTGTCTTTTTTTTTTTTTTTTATTTACCTGTCGTTATTTGTAAATAGCTACTTTTTTTTTGGTAGGACCTATTTTGGCAAAAAAAATGATATAACAATGTCCGAAATTGCACTTATTTTTTGTATTTGTTTCCTTGTTTTAGACTATGCATATTGAAATAAGCTTTTAATGTTTTTGTAACCTATCATGATTATTATCATGAAAATAGCCTACATACACTGTCGCTCATAAAGGTGGAATATTTTTGTTACCCCAATTTATGGAATTATTTTAAAAATAATTTAAAAATAATAGATCTAGATAATAGTATGCATTCTCAGATTTTATTGAATAATACTGCTAAAGCATGTGTATGCTTCTATGCTTATCAACTAGGGGAAATACGCCCTTAATTCATAAATGACAGTAAAAAGGATTAATGCCCCACAAAAGGGCACTAATATAGCACATCGACACGGTTTTGATCCTGGGGCCTCACAGTTACGAGGCCACTGCTTTGTCACTGAACCATGACTGTTCGCAACGGGGGCTAGGGTAGGGGGCACTTTCCATTAATTTTAAAAAAAAACAGAAAATGCAATAAATTTTCAATAATTTATTGCATTTTACCCCGGTCCCCAACATAAAAAAATCCTCTGGACGGCCATGCATTGTGTCAGGTTTTTGGTTTGATGGTTTTGTTTTACCTGACTGCTAAGAAAGCATGTGTATGCTTGTAAGAAAGCAACCAGGGGGGCCAAGGGCAGTTGCGCATCGACTTGGTTTCGAACCCGGGACCTCCTGGTTACGAGACCACTGCTCTACCACTGAGCCATCGCGTCCCATGTTAGAACTTTGCATTATGATAAGGCCCAAAAAAAAAAATTGTTTGGTTGTCCTCGATTGCTTTTCTGGAGTAGGGGCGGGCGGGCGGATTTTTTTTTTTTTTAAATTTTTTTTTTAATTTTTTAACTTCATTTTTTGTGTGTCTTTTTTTTTTTTTTTCTTTTTTTTCCCCCATTTTTTTTTTTTTTTTAATATTTTTTTTTCCATAAAAAAAATAATCATTGGGATTGTCAAGCATTTAAACAAACACAGTCTATAAAATACTTTAATATGGTAAAAGACTAGTTTAATGTACAATAAATATCAAGACCAACACAGAAAGTATTTTGGGCTTTGAAATACAGCACCTTTTAAATCTCCATTGTACTACTAATAGCTACTTGCGCCCTCTATGTAGCAAACAATGCCTAATCGGTGACCATTGGTCCCCCATGATCCTCTTTATCTTATATTAACTGAGAGCTGATTTGATGAGATAACCACCTGTCCAGTGACCTTGAAGGGTGGTCTAATACCTCCTGTAAACTAGTACAGATGGGCTTTAAAATGAGTTTAAGAATGCTCAGAACCTGATTTGAATGAACGGCATTTTGACATAGAAAAATAAAAATGGCAAGTTTAATATATACCTAATTGCGTACTGAAAAGTCAAAACTGGCAACGGGACGCATTTTGATCCTTGCAAATGCATAAAATGGTGTGTTTGGCATTTAAGATTGCTCCCCCAAAACAATTAAATTAAAAAAAAAAAAAAAAAAAAAAAAATTGAATTAAAAAAAAAAAAAATGAATTAAAAAAAAAAAAAAAAATATTAAAAAAAAAAAAAAAAAGGCGAGCGGCCCGAAAATGACGAGCGGGCGGTCGAGGACAACCAAATGATTTTTTTTTTTTGGCCTAAGAATACGGTAGGATTCAAACTTGTTAATTTTGCAGGTTGCTATATTGAAAAGACATGTTTAGAGATGGATTTTGATTTAAAAAAATTGATATGAACAGGTTTCACGGTTTCGCTATCCACACAATGATACATTTCATGTATTTCATGCATTGTACTAGTATTTTTTAAGATCATTCATATTTATTCCTTTTAATCCAACAGGCCCACCAAAGAAAGCTCGACAGGTACGCCGGACTAATACATGATATCTCAGAAGCCAGCTGAACTCCCAAATTACTGTGTATAGAGATAGGTTCCCGAGGTTTGATAACTCCTGACAACAAGAAAAGACTTATAGATATGTTGAAAACATGTAAATGCAAAGTAAGGTATCCACAACTGAGAAATGAAATCTTGAAAACCGTACTGTTTGGGTCGTATGTTATTTTTTACAGCCGGTCGGAACGCACCTGGCAATTACAACATTACTTGGGAGTGTAAGTGGTTTAACTACTTTGTATGACTTGCAATAGCGAGACCTCTTTCTCTCCCTCTCCCTCTTTCTCTCTCTCTTTCTTTCCCTCTTTCTTTCTTTCTCTCTCTTTCCCTCTCTCTCTCTCTCTCTCTCTCTCTCTCTTTCTCTCTCTATCTCCCCCTCTCTCTAAGGGGATAGGTTCTTGGTATGAGTACGCATGCTATTTTATTGACAGATATGATGACGGTACCTTAATGTAAGGTGTGGCATAATTATGTAATAATTGGGAAAAGTAATATTTCAAAAGTATATTCTGTGGGTTTATATTGTATTTTACAGCCTATCTGAACTCGATTGTATTCACTACAAAACTTGGAGGTGTACTTTAAATTAGGATACGTATATAACTTGTTATAACGGAACCTCCCTCTCTATCTCTCCCTCTCTCTCCCTCTCTCTCCCTCTCTCTCTCTCTCTCTCTCCTTCTCTCTCTCTCTCTCTCTCTCTTTCGCTTTCTCCCCCTCTTCAACTCTCTCTCTCTCTCTCTCTCTCTCTATGGAGATAGGTTCCCGTGGTTGATTACTCATTAAGAAGAGATTGATAGATATGACCACGGTATGTAAATGTATTATGAGGCATTGCTAACTAAGAAAATAATAATTATTTTTGTTTTTGTTATTTTGTTAGGAATTATTAATGTTTTCATTTAAAACACTGACGTTATGATGTTCTCTTTTCCGTTTTGTAATTGTGTATTGTAATTGTTTAACCCTGCATGAGATGCATCTAATGTAATACAAATCTCTGTCCTGGGTTTTATGTCACATCTTTATTATTATGTTATGTGTATACGTCCGTTGACTACTGTTGTGCGGGTACAACACTAACACCGAACTGGAAATCAACATTTGCTTAATATCTAGGGGCTAGTGTTAGTGATAACGACATTTTGTACGTAAAATATTAACACCAGCCACAAAGGTCGGTTCAGCAGACGACAATTTTTCAAAATCAATAACACTAGCTACCGGAAGTTGACGACATTCAGAGGTCAAAGCCTTAACACCAGCTGATTTCCATTTCGGTGTTTAAGCTGGTGTTAGTGTTTTTTAAACACTAACACCAGCCCTAATTACCCAACTTGAAATCACTTAGTGTTTATCAGATTCGCTATTCTTTTTGTTATCAGATTACATGTTAATATATTTTATCTTTGATAGAAAAAAAAAAGTGTAATATTGAAACAACTTTCAATTTTTTCTTCTCATCACATTATTTGTTAATCTATTCTAACTTAAGTAAAACAAATGCCATAAAATCAAGTGAGTTTCACTGCTTTGTGAATTATGATACATCAAAAGATTATACACAATATTATGTGTTCTCATGCAAAGCTGTACTTAGTAAGAATTAAATTGACTACCTTTGATAAATAAGACCCAATTCTTATATTAATTATTTGTTTAATTATCTTTCGCTTTCCCTAAAGTGATGCCTTTCAATAACGGCTTTGTATCAGATCGTAGACTTGGGGAAGACTGAGTAGTTTTCAAGTTTGACGATTCAATATTTACACATTGTTACGTTTAAATCAATTAGGAGTGCCGAAGTGTGACGTCATACTGGTCGAGTTGCCAAGGTTAATGGACCAAAACAATTTTGTGCTAAACATTGGCGTGGTGTTCATAACCACTGGTAAACACAGTATTTCCCTGCTCCAGCCCGTTGCTTGAATAATTTCGCGGTGAACCTCATGTGCAGGCTCTCTTCTTTGGATCCAGTACCAGTATCAGCGAATATGCCCAGAATGCGAGAATTGTTTTTCTTCTTCACATAAATCATCCCAAAATCAAGAAGCTATTCATAAAACCGTTTTTCTGCTATTCCGTTTTAGTCATAGGCATATCAAGGTTTGTTCATTCATTGGTGAAAAATCGAGATAAATATCATAATTATGTGGTATGGAACACATTGCACTGAATCACCCAATGCATGTAAATCGTTTACATTTTCTCATAATATTACTGAAAGGAGTCGGTGAAAGAAAAAGAAAATTCCCTCGCATCAGTTAAATACTTTGTAATTTCTTTTCGAACTTGGTTAGTATTTTTTCTGTTAGGAAGTTTATATTTTGTCAACTCTTCCGCTGTATTTTATTAATATGATACTATGTTTTCATCTAATTTTTTTTGATTAACCATGACAGATATAAGTCTGTTTTCTGTAATAAACTATACTGGTAGGCAGGACGCAAATTATGATTCAGATAATCATTGTGACGTATTTGTGTAATTTTGTCAATATTCATACCGAAACCACAATAATTATATGCGATAAAGAAGTTATTTAACAGAATGTTTTTTTTTGTAATAGAGGCGAGAGAGAGAGAGAGAGAGAGAGAGAGAGAGAGAGAGAGAGAGAAAGAGAGAGAGGGGTTGATTGTGTAAAAGAGAGAGAGTGAGAGAGAGGGGAGGGAGAGAGTGAGAGAGAGAGAGAGAGAGAGAGAGAGAGAGAGAGATGAAGAGTGAAATAAACCGAGAATAAAAAAGAAGGTGAATCAAAAAGAAAAAAAATGTATACATAAAGTTGTAATGAGAAAGGAAATGAGAAGGGAGGAAGATGAAAAAAAAGAGAGAAAGGGAGGAAAAGATGAAAGCGAGCGAAGAGATGATAGCGAACGAAGAGAGAGGAGGCAGAAAAAAGAATGATAGAGGTGAAAGAGAAAGAGATGGATGGAGAGAAGAAAAAAAGGGGAGAGAAAGAGAGAGAGAGAGAGGGAAGAAGAGAAAGAGAGAGAGAGAGAGAAATAGAAAGGGAGGTGAAAGAGAGAGCGAATTAGGAGCTCTGTTCTGTTTGTAATGAGAAACAGACATGCGCCGTAATTCTGTTAAAAAAATGTTGTAAAGCGCCATCTCTGTAACAGTAAGAAAAGAAAAAACTCTTATTAATTCCCCTAGCCTCAAATTCGCTAAAAAAAGAGATGGTAAAATATCACTCAATGAAAGAGGATGTCATATCTAACACAAACCTCTGCAAGGATTTTCAAAACAATTGTGTTTCAAGACGAATATTGATGAAAGAACAAACAACTTTGGTTTTGTGTTGTACGCAGAAAACTTTAGCATTTAGCATTCTTTCATCAATATTCGTTTTTGGACACATTTATTCTGAAAATCTTTGCAAAAGTCAGTGTTCAATTTCAAACTCTTTCACTTCATTATATAATTAGAGAATGTTTGCAATCAAAATTGTGGGGCTCCCAACACTCTACAAAGGCTTTAAGGTCGGTTGGTTTGGGACAAAAAGTAGGAGTAAAGAGTTATGATACAAAAAAGAAAGAAGAAGAAGAACAAAAGCCAAGATGACAAAAACATCTACAAAAGAACTAAACCAACTAAGTAACTGAATATGGCCAGAACGTAAAGAATCTAAGATATGACTATGATACTGTCTTAGTTGAAGGAAGCAGGGATGAGTTGCAAACACCACTAAATTGAAAAACCAGGCCAGTCACTCAACCTTTAGAAAACAGAATTTATGGTAATCACCAAGAAAAAAAGATGCACCAAGATGTATTCGCATGGAGAAGAGGTCAAACAAGTAAACAAATTCTGCTACTTTGGGGGTTTGATTACCTCAGATGGGAGGAGTGATGGGAAGTAAAGAAACAAATTTCACTTGCAAAGGAGTCATTAACAAAAGTGAGATATGTGCTAGGAAATCAAGACCTAAAAATGACCACTAATATTCGGGTACTGAAGTGCAATGCATGGTCCGTCCTCCTGTACGGCTGCTAGAGCGGGAAGTTGAATAAATCCCTGGTCAGTAGAATCCTATCAGCAGAGATGTGGCTCTGAAGAAAAATCCCTAGGATACCTCGGACTGGCAGGATATCAAACGAAGGGTTCTAGGACGATTTGTCCCTGGACAATCACCCCCGGCCAATTACCCCTATGAGTCACAGCTTACAGGCACCAGCGGTAACGGGAATGAACCGAATTTCCCGTTTCCTTGGTCGAAAGCTACACTACAACGGCAAATAATACAATAATACGCTCCCCACTCTTTAAATTGGTATAATAAAACCGTAATTTATTGTATTCTTTATCATGCAACCGCTTACTGCACCTGCATTTGCACTGCACCCACTTGATCACTTTTTGTTACGCCACCATCCATCTCCAGCCTAACCGCTCACGTTCTAAATTATCTCTCTAGTTTATTGGAAATATTTACTATATATTTGTTATCTTATTTGAATGCTTATTTGAATATCGTATGATATCATTGTACATGATTTTCTATTTAATTACTTTTGTAAACACTTTATTCATTGTATTTGTTAGTTCGAATTGTTGAACTTTGAATTTGAATTTGTATCTTTTTGAACGCAGAAATAAAATCAATCAAACAAACAATGAAAAAAGCAACCACTTGTTTATAGTTATAATGTTTCTACCGCAAGATGGCGACATTCCACTTTAGTAAGTGGCTTTCGGTTGAACGTCTGATCAAAGAAACTATTTGTGCCCAAAATAAATTCCTCTAGTCTTCTAATACGGTCTCATTTTCACCCTTCCTCCTCCTCCTCCTCCTTCTCCTCCCGTCCTTCTCCTCTTCCTCCTCCTCCTCCCAGTCTTCTTCTTCTTCTCCTTCTTCTTCTTCTTTTTCTTCTTCTTCTTCTTCTCTGGGATCACTGTCAATCACCCCTAAAGTGAGAGAGGGAGAGAGAGAGAGAGAAAGAGGGATAGGGCATATTGCCAAAGAAAGAGGACGTACATTAAGTTCTGATCAGAGTTAACACCCTGCTGGCTCTCAACAAATAGGAGAGGGTATAATCAAAATAAGGTGGGTTTAAGAGAGAGAGAAAGCGATCAGTTTCAATTACGTATAAAAGCACCAAGTATTAAGAAAATAACTCTTTACAAAGCACAAACAGCAGAATATGTTTTACTTATATTAATAGTTTACTGTTATTTAGTGTCACGGCCTCAATACACACAATTCAATGACGTTTTGAATAATTATTATGAAACAGTGCATGCGAGTGATACAGTATTCTCTGGCAGGGGCGGGGGCGTGGAAGGGGGTCCGAAATTCCATGAACCCCCCCCCCCCCCCTCCTCGTTACATTATAGGGATACCCCCTCTCCTCCTCACTCAAACACGCATACACACATATACCCTTCTCCGCTTCTAATGGCCTTGTGAATGAAACCAATACATTCCCTGTGTGTAATGCTGCAATATTATTCACAAATATCATGTCGATCTAATTACAAAGTACAGCGGGGGTTATCTTTTGTCAATACACCTTCATCATGTGACAATGGTTAATATTAACTTGCTTATTTCTGCACGGTGTCAGGTTCAAAAAAATCATAGCGGCGACCCCCCCCCCCCCCCCCCTACCCTTCACATACACACGCACGCACACACACACTTCTCCGCTTCGATTGGCCTTGTGAATGAAGCCAATAGATTTCTTATGTGTAATGCAGAAATATTATTCAGATATATTTGATGACGAGCTATTTACAAAGTGCAGCGGGGGTTATCTTTTGTCAATACACATTCATCATGTGACAATAGTTAATATTAACTTGCCTATTTCTGCACGGTGTCAGGTTCGGTTTAGTTTGGATGGTATTCATTTAGACGCCATTTTGAGTTGCACAAATCACAAGTACATTATCGAATAGTCCTTCTTCAAGCGAAGTTTAAACATCAAAGAACAGCCAATCGAGGAGGTGAACTTTCTTTCGGACTTCAAAATACGAAGGTGAGAACAGCAACTTAGAAGTGTAGAAAGTGAAACTGGGTCGATTTGATGGGGGTGTGGACAATATATGCCGTAAACACGGAAGTGAAATAAAAATTGATGAAACGGTTATGAAGGGAGCTTAAAAAGCGTTTGAAATGAGCATGAAATGAGTATGCAACGAGAGTGAGTATTAGTATGAATCGAGAGAAAAACATGGAAAAACAATGAGATTGGGCAGGTTATAATATCATCCTGAGAGCAATTAAGAAAACAAAATAAGTTTTGCTAAAGTGAAAGGCTTTTTTTTTAAAGTCTCTCTCTTTGATGGATAAGGACATCTCTATTAAAGGAACAAATGTCATTTATATCGGCATTCCTTCTTTCTCTCCCCTCCCCCTCTTTCTCTCTCTCTCTCTCTCTCTCTCTCTCTTTCTCTATATACGTGAGTCTCTTCCTTCCCGGGACACTTTCTTCTCAGTCTATCTCCATTTATAAGCCCTTTTACGGTCTTCCCCCACGCTGTTCCCATCTTTCTCAGTACCCCCCCCCCCCCCTCTGTCTCTCTCCTTATAGCTCTGTATTTCCCTTTTATTGTTGCTCTTTATACATATATAATATATATTGTGGAGTGCCGGGATTGTCAAGTCTGACAGACATGAGTTCTACAAAAGAACCCACTATTATTATTATCATTAATGTTATTATTATAATCATTATTACCTTTAGTCAGTGGGTGTTTGAAAATTGAAAATCGCGCCGACCGATATTTCGCTCAGGGTGTTAGGGTGTGGGGGGGGAGGGGGGAGGGGTACGTACCTTCGTTTTTTTTAACAGCCCATCCCCCCCCCCCCCTTGAGCAACAACAGCAACAACACAAATTGATGGGGTTAACTCTCCCCCCCCCCCCCCCCCCTACGTACGCACCTGCCTTAAGTATTAGTAGTAGCAGTAGTAGTAGTGGTATCATTATTTTACTTGGGCTGTATTCTACAGGTCAACATTCTGATCAGTATGGCGGCTAACTTCAGCTCTGCAGAAGACATCTGTGAAGGAGGGAACTGTGAGGCAATCACAGATGTGACGTACTACGTGAAGGAGAAGAAGAAGCTCTGCGAGGACTGCGCCTCCAAAGAGGGATGCATCGGAAAAGCAAGAAAGGGTGGGCCCAATCTGTATTGTGTGAAGCATGATGAAGAAATCAAATTGTATTGTACAACACATGGTGTAGCACTGTGTTATTCATGCGCACATATAGATCATCATGAGCAGTTTTGCGTGCGACAGGATATAGAGGGCGCCATCATGGAAAGTAGAGCGAGTCTAACCACTCTGAAAGAAAAGGCAAAGGACAAATTACAGCTTTGTCGATTTAATGGAGATCAGATTCGCCAGTGTAGGAAAGTTACCGACACCCATCTACAAGCTTTGAAAGCTGAAGTAGATTCGGTAATCGATGAGGCTATCAAAAAAGAGGAAGACAGGGAGAAAAGGGATGCTGGGGAAATCAATCAGGAGTTTGATGAGAAAAATAAAAAACTTCAAGAGGATCTTCAAAAGATCAATGAGAAAATTCGAGAGAACGATGAGGAGAGAGAAGAGCGACTTGGAATAAACTGTACAAATGCAGCGAAAAGACGAGAACCCATCGACAAAAAACAGCATGTTCTTCAAACAGACATTCAAAACATCGCTGGAGAGAAAGAGAAAAACATTGTGGAATTTGAAAAAACATGGCAAGATGACGCGAAAACCACAGAGACTGCAATACAGACACTTGACAGAGTACTTGAAGATGATAAAAATGTCATCAAAGATGGGCATCATGTGAAAACATCAGTGAGTGATGAATTAAAGAAGCCACTGAATGAGGATGGTGTTAAACAAATCACTGGTACCATATCGGGTGTGAGATTTTTGAAGGGTACTGGGAGAGAGAAGTATGATGGGAGGATTGATGGGTATGATGGGGAGTGGAAGCTCATTGATACTATCAATGTCAAAGATAAAATCACATTCCCGTGCATAGTAGGACGCATAGATGAATGCAATACGATCATCACAGATAGACTATTAGGTAGCCTACACACATGCATGTTAGATATGAACACTAAACACACTCAGAGAGTGATAACCAGTAGTGTTACATTACGGGTTTTCTCCTGTACATTGCTGAATGATGACAAGGTAGTATGCGGTAATTATAGTAAAAGGTGTACAGAGGACAGTTTGACTGGATGCATCAGTCTGTATGACAGACAATGGAAGTGCATCAATGACGTCACAATACCAAGAAACACAACGCGTGATAACACAGGGGTGGATGTAGCTGTTGACCAGGATGGGATGATCATCGCTGCTGAGTGGGATCAGTCTAAGATATACGTCATCAACCCAGCTGATGGTAAGATCACGAATACCATCACATGTGAAGAAAATATAAGGATGCATGGTGTACTATCATCAGGTCACATCATCGCTCAACCCATCCCAACAGATCACAGAGTGTTCATCATCGACAGACAGGGTGCTCAAAGGGAAATCCCCCACAGTGATGTCATCCGGAATGTCTGCATCGATCCTATGACAGACGACCTCTACGTCGTGACATCAGATGCTGAGTGCAAGACGTGTGTGATTGATCAGGTGATGAGTGGGGGTGATATGAAGAAGAGAAGAGTAGCATCATTCCCTATATTAACAAAACTTGATTTACTGGAGTCTAGGAAGGGTCAAATAACATTATCTTGCGTGCTGATGACGTCATCAGGGAAACTGATTTCTAGCGATGGAGAGAACATTCTCGTATTCAAAAACAGATTCACCCTCTAAATCAAATCCTCTTTGATCACAATTGCCCATGTTCACTACTAGTGAACATGGACATAAACAGATAATATGGCCATCATCACTAGCTGTCTCGTATTATATCATCTTGCGTGATGATGATGTCATCCGGGAATATGATTGCTTGCGTTTGAGCCAACATAAAAGCCCGTTCACAATTAACGCGATAACCGGTTTTTGTTTTTATGTTTCTGTTTCTTTTTACTTTTTTTTCTCGTGTGTATGTGTTTATCTGTTTTATTCTTCTTCTTTTTTTCAAGACGTAAATGTAATGCGCTTCACATTAATATCTGAATTACACAGAGCTCAGTTAGTAAGCATAGGAACTGTGTTGCGCGCAGTTGCCATTCATTTACACATTAAAAAAATAGTCAGCCGCGGCCTATCGCTTTATATCTGAACAAGTCATGGACGAATTTGTGTTGCTTCACGCTGATTAAGTATGCTTATACATTCTGAGAGGATGAAAGGAACCAAATAAAGTGACATTTATCGCTCGAGTTGATCCCCTGATCAGATCACAAGTTTATGATATGTACATTTATTTTGACATGCAATTCATTGATATGTAGGCCTACGGGCTGCTATGACAAAACCAATGCTCTATAGCAAAGACATAAATTGCACGTTGTTGATTGTTTGTAGTAGCTTTTTTTTTGTAATCTATCATGAATTGTAAATAGCCTCATCACACTTAGTGTTTTTTAAGACTGATTTTTATCGATTTTGGGGGTTGCTAAGAAACATTAAGTCGTTGGTATAAAGTGCCTGTTTTGACAAAAACAATGCTTAAACGATGACATAAAGTGTACGTTGTTGTTTTATTTGTTTGTACATATTAGTTTGAGTTCTTTGGTTAATTGTAATCTATAATGGAAATAGCTACATTATACTTATATTTGTACGAGTAAACTTTATTGATGTTTTGTGTTACTAAGAAACTTGATACTTTATATTTAGACAAAAACCAATGCTACAATAATGAAAGTGTGCACGTCTTTGTCATTTGTTTGTTTATTTTTGGTGTTAGTTTTCTTTAACCTGCCGTAATTTGTAAATAGCTACATTCTTTATGTAGGATCTATTTTGACAAAACAGATGTTATAGCTTTCTTTGTTCTGGTAAACCAAACGAATGCTACAACAATGAAATAGTGCACGTGTTTGTCATTTATTTTTAGGGGAGCGTTATTTTTATTTTTTTTACCATTCGTAAATTTGAAAATAGCTACATACTTTTAAGTAGAACCTATTTTGACAAAACAAATGCTATAACAATGTCAGGAATTGCAAGTTATTGTTTTATTTGTTTGTTTGTAATCTATATTGAAATTAGCTACACTATAGGCCTACTAAATATATCGAAGATTGAACTTTAAATTGAATATTCGTCTTGCAATGAAAAAGAAATACATATGTTACATGTAGTTCCTTGATATATATTTTGACAAAGAAAATGCTATAATAATGACATAAATTGCATGTTTTTGTAACATATCATATTATCATGGAAAAAGCTCCACTGTTCTGTAGAATTTATAACATTCAATGCTGTTGACTTTCCTTCTGTTTTATGATACATTTATTCTTTAAATATATATTTCGGATGGATCAAAAGCTATATAAAATACCAATGAAATATGCTGCATAGCATCTAGTTTATATACATTACGCATAGTCATCGCAGTCGTATGGATACAACAACATTTAATGTAATTTCAAATTCGTGGATGTTTTATTGTTATTGTATTGTTTTGAGACATGCTTGTCAGGTTTTTGGTTTGATGGTTTTGTTTTACCTGACTGCTAAGAAAGCATGTGTATGCTTGTAAGTAAGCAACCAGGGGACCAAGGGCAGTAGCGCATCGAATTGGCTTCGAACCCGGGACCTCCTGGTTACGAGACCACTGCTCTACCACTGAGCCATTGCGCCCCCTGATTGAACTTTGAATTCATTTTTAGTCGATAATGATCGAGCTTACCATCATAGTTATGGTGTCATTGGACAGATATAATATTTGCTTTGCATGAGTTAAAATGTGTGTGTTTCAAGAATGTATCCTCTCAACTTTTCTTTTCTTACTAAATTCTGGATAATTTGTGTTTCAGACACGGCCTCTTCGGGCTGTCTAAATTGAGTCATGCGTGATTTATTGACCAGATTTCTTTGCTTCATATGAAAGAAGAGAAATCAAGCTTTCGATTAATGTCTTTGGGAATATTGAGTTAATTACCATCAATAAGTAGTTTCCTTTTTCATAGACACCCTGTACATACTTCAGATGCTAATAAGATGTGAATAGCTGCGTTGCCCTAGTATTGGTGAGAATCATTCATATTTTTTTCCTTAATATCATATATCATGTTAATCTGTTATATCTTTGATGGACCAAAATGTATAATATTAATATGTATTTTAACTTAGTCTTGTATCAATTTAGTTATCCAGGTTACCATACAAAATGCACTGCCATAAAATGTAAATATCTGCATTGCACTATTATTTCTAAGATACGTTCGTATTTTTTCTCATCAGATATCATGTTTATCTATTCTATCTTTGATAGAAAAAAAAAAATTGAAATAAGTTTCAATTCAATTTTGTGTCAGTTTTGTTATCCAAGACACCATACAATATTCACTGTCATAAAATGTAAATAGCTGCATTGTACTAGTATTTCTAACATTTGCTCATATTTTTTTCATCAGATATTTTGTTAATCTATTCTATCTTTAGTAAAACAAATGCTATAAAATTAAGTGAGTTTCACTGCTCTGTAAATTGTGATATATCAACAGATTATACACGATACTAATGTGTTATCATGCAAAGCTGTACATTCAAATAAGAATCAAATTAGTTGATTTCTGTTAAATTGTGTAACATAATATTTTGTCTGTATATTCTGCGTACATGCCCGATAGTAACCGTGTACCTCTTTACGTAGAGATCATGTGGTACTGTGGTTCCTTCGCTAGACTCTCATAGCTCAGTCCAAGGGTAGAGGGTTCGAATCCCAGCTCGCCACCAACGTCCTTCCTTGGAAGACATCAATCCACACTCGACACTCTCTACACAGGTGTAGCAAATGGACACCTGACCATGCTGAGATAATAATAATCGCAGGGCCCGCAGGAAGAGCGTGTGACTACCCTTGATAAATAAGACCCTATTATTATAATAATTATTATTTGTTTATTTATCTTTCTCTTTCCCCGAAGGGATGCCTTCCAATAACGGATTTGTAATCAGATCGTAGACTTGGGGAAGAGTAGATTTCAAGTTTGACGATTCAATATCTACACAAAAATAATACGTTTGAATTAAGAATACTGAAGTGTGACGTCATATTGGCCAAGTTGTCAAGGTTGATGGACCCCAACAATTTTGTGTTAGACCAAGGAGATGTGACTTTAAAGTTTCCCTGGCTGAACAATGGCGTGGTGATCATCACCAGTGGCAAACACAAAATTGTTCCTGCTCCAGTCCGATGCTTGAATAATTTCGCAGTAAACCTCATGCGCATGCTCTCTCCTTTGGAACCAGTACCCGGGACAACGAGCGAATATGACGTTAGCACTTCGGTACTCATTAGGCGATTCCATGTAATGTGCCCAGAATGCGAGAATTGTTTTTCTTCTTCACATTAATCATCCCAAAATCAAGAAGCTATTCATAAAACAGTTGAATAATGATGATTTCAGCTATCACTCCCGTTAGTCATAGACATATCAAGTTTTTTTCACTAATTGGTGAAAAATAAAGATAAATGTCATAATTATGTGTTATGGGACACATTGCACTGAATCGCCCAATGCATGTAAATCGTTTACCTTTTCTCACAATATTGAAAGGAGTCGGTGGAAGAAAAATAGCATTCTCTCGCATCACTTAAATAGTTTGTAATTTCTTTCTGGTATCATGTTTATTTTGTAATAACTCTTCCACTGTATTTCATTAGTGAGGTACTATGTTGTGATCTTTTGGATTAACCATAGAAGATATAAGCCTGTTTTCTGTAATAAAACTATACTGGTAGACAGGACGCTAATTATGATTCAAATAATTGTTCTGACCTTATTTGTGTGTTATTTTGTTAATATTCATACCGAAATCACAATAATTATATGCGATAAAGAAGTAAAATAACAGAATAGGTTTTTTTCTTTAATAGAGTCGAGAGAGAGAGAGAGAGAGAGAGAGGGGGGGTGAGTGTGAAAAAGAGAGAGAGAGAGGGGAGAGAGAGACAGAGAGAGGGGGCGGAGAGGGGGGCGGAGAGAGAGATGTAGAGTGGAATAAACCGAGAATCAGTGAGAGAGAGGGGACAGAGAAAGAGATGGAGAGAAAAAAGAAAAAGGGGGGCGAGATTGAGAGAGAGAGAGAGAGAGAGAGAGGTGACAGAGAAAGAGGGGCAGAAAACAGATTGTATGGTAGTTTTGAAGAAGAAAGATGCACCTACATGTATTCATATGCACGGAGAAGAGGAAAAACAAGTTCTGCTACCTTTGGAGTTTGCTTACCTCAGATGGGAGTGGTGCAAAAGCAAAGAAATGAATCGCACTTGTCAAAGAGACAATTTACCAAAATGGAAAACGAGCTAAGAAATCAAAACCTAAAATGACCACTAACATCTGGGTACTGAAGTGCAATGTATGGTCCGTCCTCCTGTACGGCTGCAAGACCTGGAAGTAAAATGAATCCAAGCAACCTGAGCAGCAGAAAATAATCTGGTTCTGAAGAAGTATTCTTAGGATACCTTGGGTAGTGTATCAGGACAATTACCCCCCGAGGACAACTACTAACGAGTCATTTAGATTTGTGCATACATTTGATTACATTACGAAAACGGCCTATTTCAACAGACCGGTTTACTAACATATTAACATTGTGTGTATACTTTTAAAACAAAGATTATTTTTTGTGTTAACATGAAAGCTTGCCCGACGTAGCAACACATAATGTCAAATAAACTTGTTTAGTAGAAGAAGACGATATGTCGCGACAGCGACACCCCTGTAAAAATAGCTTAAAGTGAATGGGTACGTGACTAACCTTTCGGTTATATAGTGAGAGAGAGAGAGAGATTAAGAGAGTGATAATATGTACAAATAGAGTGAGCGAGAAAGGAGAGAGAGAGAGAAGACGGGGGGGGGGGGGTATTATATACCAGTCGCTTGTAATAGACAGACGTAAGGAAAATGATGTATCGGTATCAAAATAAATAAAATGTATGTTCATGACGTACAGTCTATAAGCAAAGGCTGTTTCTTGTTGTCCGGGAGGGCAAACAGTTTTAATACCTTTACAGGAAAATAATAGGGACTTTTAGATTGAGTGAACGAGAACACGACGAACGCCGACTGATCATGCGTGTCAACGTACTCAACTGCCTATGTTGACTACAATTAGAAATCTTTTAGATTGCACTCGACGATATACATGTATGCAGGAAGTAACACTATGAACATGACAGACAAAGAAAGAGGACAAAATATACAGTTCCTCATTCTTCCCTCAACAACAGGCCATTTTCGTAATGTAACCAAATTTACAAATGATTTCATTCACCTGATAGGAATAATAGTATTTCAATAGTCAGAATGCAACTGCAAATATTAAGTGTTGCTAGGTAGGTCAAGCCATAATGTTTGTCCAACCTGGCAACAGCTAATGTATGCAGTTAGGATCCTGTCTATTGAAATACTATTATTCTCATCAGGTGAATGAAATAGTTTGTATTGAGGCACTTCACAAAGACCTATGCATTAAATTTGGTTACATTACGAAAATGGCCTATTGTTACATGGTAGAACATCCCTTCACTGCTATTATGTAAAAATGTATAGAACAGGTGAATATGCATGTGACACCTGTTCTACACATGTTTACATAATAGCAGGGAAGGGATGTTCCTTTGTCTACCTGAGGAACTGTATATTTTATGCGCACGCGGCATATACTAGTACCGTACTAGATTTAGGAAAATCAAGGTTGACGCATTCTCGATCGCCGACTGAGACGGCGTGACGCATGCGCAGTGCCTTAAAATGACGTCACACGTTGCAGTCAAAGCTGTAAACGTGCAAATCTAAAAGTCCCTATTAGAACGAGGACAACTACTTAAAGACAGTTCAAACAAATGCTGGGAAGGGGGGTACCACTTTTCAAACCAATAGAATATGCATGAAGTTGAAATATTTAAAATTTAAACACAAACTCAATCGCAGGTACTACTATATGCTGTCGAGGCCAGCTGTTGTGTGGTTGTATTCCCAGTGGCGGATACAAGATTTTCAATAGGGGTGGGAGGGGGGGGGGGGGGCGGAATTACAACTGTTTTTTTGTACTCGACAAATTCCGTGAAATAACCCCACCCCCTAGTAAAATCATAGGGGCACCCCTTCCTACACACACACTTTGTTTTTCTTCAATAGTTTCTTTTTATTGATTCTAAACAATACAAATTAATTTTAGAAATAAAATACAGTTTTTATAAATACGCACATACACACACGCACGCACGCACGCACACGCACACACACACACACACACGCGACGCTCGCTCGCACACACACACCTTTCTCCGCTTCGGCTGGCCTTGTGAATACAAACAATACATTCCGTATGTGTAACGCTAAAATATTATTCAAATAATATTATTTCATGTCCATCTATTTACATAGTGCTAGCTGCGGGGGTTATCTTTTGTCAGTACACCTTCATGTCACAATGGCTCATATTTGTTCCCTCTACTTGCCTATTTCTGCACCACATGCAAGCATGCTCGAAAATTATCGTAGCTTTAGAAAGGCATTCGTGGAATCAGATTCTGATTAGTTTTGAACAAATCACAAGTACATTAACGGATAGTTCTACTTAACAAAGTTTAAACATCAAAGAATAGCCAATTGAGGAGGTGAACTTTCTTTCGGACTTTAAAATACTAAGGTAAGAAAAGCAACCAAGAAGACTAGTGTAGGAAGTGAGCGGGGTCGATTTGATTAGGGTGTGGACAATATTATGTCGTAAACACGGAAATGAAAGAAAATTGATAAAATGGTTATGAAACGAGCATAAACGAGTATGAGACGAGGATGAAATGTGAATGAGGCAAGAGTGAGTAGAAGTATGGATCTAGAGGGGGGGGGGGGGAATCAAATATTGATGAGCTGGGGCACGTTATCAATAGAGAGAGAAATGAAGAAAACAAAATTAATTTTGCTAATGTGCAGCCTTTTCTTTTTATTCTCTCTCTCTCTTTCTCTCTTTCTTTGATGGATAAGGACATCTTTATTGAAGGTTTGTTTGAAGGGGCAAATCTTATTTATATCGATATCCCTTCTCTCTCTCCTCTCCTCCCCTCTCTCTCTCTCTCTCTCTCTCTCCCTCTCTCTCCCTCTCTCTCTCTCTCTCTTTCTATATATCTCTCTCTCTCTATGCTATGGCTCTTTTTACATGTATATATTGTGGAGTGCCAGGATTGTCAAGTCTGACATACATGAACTATACACAAGAACCCACTATTATTGTTATTATTATTATTATGATGATGATGAAGATTATTATTATCATTATTACATTTACTAGTAATAGTATTATCATCATTTCTATTTCACTTTGGCTGTGTTCTGCAGGTCAATATTCTGATCAGTATGGCGGCTAACTTCAGCTCTGCAGAAGACATCTCTTTCTCGAAAGCAGAAGTGTTTTAGGGGCTAAATTGTCTAGTGCTTTAATATAATACATCCACAAGGGCATCCAAATGTATCAAAATTGTAAAAAATCACTATCCACCCAATTTTCAGAATTTTCAGAATTTCCCAAACTTTGTATTACTTTTAATCCGTTGACTACTGAATTATGTAGTTCCCAATACAGAGACCACCCGGTACCAGTAGACAATGGGTTAATGTCCGAACATTTTTTCCAAGAGGGCTCGCAGAAGATATCCATAAAGCACCTGCATCACTTTGGCAGTGATTATTCTAAAATGTAAAAATTGGGATTTCTTCATGTTTTTCTCTTTTACAAACAGGCTGTTGTTTTTATCCCAAAATTCATCTTCCCTTGTATTTCGTTTTTGTTTCGTTTTTAACAAAATTTGGTTCAAGTTTTATTTCCCTGACTTGAACAGTCATGCAACATGTTGGGAAACGTAACTTTGTAGACTAACAAGCGATATTGCAAACTCAACTTCTGTTTTATGATGCATTGTATAAAGTTATAGCTCATTGTTGTATCTCCCTCAAGACCAAAGGTTATATATCATATTGTCTAGTTGTATGGAGGATAAAATCAGATCCAATGCACCTGTTTCGGTTATTTATATTTGATATCATTTGTGTAGCGGACACGGAATGAAACATCTTATACATTTTAAAGTATGTTGACAGTGTTTGTGCATGAGTTTGGTCTTCTGCTTCAAAATAGTGGGCCATTTGAGGAAGTTTTCTACATGAGTGTACAGTATTGTAATGTGAAACAAAAAGAGGTGTATAAGTTTTAATGTATCATATGCTTTTTTAATTTTGTATAAAAATGTCAAGGACATTTTTTTGGTTAAAATTCCCCTTTAATTTACAACAATTGCAAGATGAAGTATATCTTTAAAGTTATGCTTATTTTATATTCTGTTAGACTGGCAAAGCTAGGTCAAGTCATGGAGGGGCACCGAAGGTGTGGGGGGAGGGCGGGGCAATCGTTTTCTTTGTTTAAAGTGCATGGAGTATGAGAGAAACAGACCTTCAAGGGAGCGTGCTGTATCATCTGCTATCCATGTGAGTTACCCCGCCCCCTCGTCTTCTTTCTTTCTCTTCCATGTTTGTTTCCCTCTGTAACCCACCCCTCTGTCTCTCTCTCTCCCCCTCTCTCCCCCTATCTTTCTCTAAGATTTCTCACCCTTTCTCCTCCCCCTCCCCCTCTCTCTCTCTCTCCTCCGATTTATATCCCTTCCTCCCCCTCTCCCCGTCTTTTCTCTCTCTCTCTCTCTCTCTCTCTCTTTGCCCTTTGATATCGGAGGGCGCATGCTGACCCGCCCCCTCCACCAAGGGCCGTGCCTATACATTATAACCAAGATCTATACGATCGCATTTATGTTTTTTGTCACGAATTATTTAGTGTTTTGTTTCTGCGATGAAATCGCATTCTGTTATTAAAATGTCACGTTTGTATAATTCGTCTTATTCATGTATCATATAATTTTCTTTTTTCTATGCATGTTTCCTATGCATTGGTTAATGTACCTATTGTCTTATATTTTAGCTGTGTAACTTAATTCGGAATTCTAAATAAATCATGAAATTAAACAAAAGAATTAGTCATTGTTCACCTCTTGATTTAGTGTTCGTTTCAACCCCAAATTCAGGAATCCCGCTATAAAGCCCTTGACTGAAATTTTATCAGGACAAATAAAATGGCACATAGTCAATGCATCATTGGAGTACATGAATGTTAAATGAGAGAGAGAGAGAGAGGGGGAGGGGTGTGTGAGAGAGAGAGAGAGAGAGAGAGAGAGAGAGAGATAGAGCGAGCAAACGAGAGAGACGGGAGAGGAAGTGAGAGAGAGAGAAATAAAAAGAGAGAGAGACGAGAGAGGAAGTTTGTGTGTGAGAGAGAGAGAGAGAGAGAGAGGAGAAGAGAAAGGAGAAGAGAAAGAGAGAGAGAGAGATGGGGAGGTAGTGAGAGAGAGGTGGAGAGATAGGAAGAAAAGAAAGAGGAAAGAGAGAGAGAAACAAGGGAGGTTAGAAAGAGACGGTAAGAAAGGGAATGATTCAATAAAGAAAGTCAGATTCTCATGAGAGGCAAACAATAATACTAATATAGGATTTCCCGGCCAAATTCGCGTGTTTGTCATTCGAATTCATTTACTTTGCATTTAAGTTAGCGCAGATCGGCTTTGCCATGCCAATTATCATTCAATTTTCCAGTTTTTGTATTTAATTTAGGATTTTGGTCGAAGGGTTTCATAGATCTGTCATTCAATTTAGAAACTGCTCAACTAGCATTCAAATTAATATTCACTTGTCGAAGCGTAATTTTTTTCATTCAAATTAACACCTGTCATTCGTATTCGTAATATTTGTATTCAAGTTAGGAATGTTAGGGGGAAGAATTGCAACAAACTTTTACAGTTTTTAAATAATGCAGTTAAAATGCATGATTTGCTATTGGGGTCTAAGCTGTTATTCCATTTATTTATTTTCAGAGCAATGCAGATGGGTGTAGTCAGACATAAAGTAAAGAAGGGGCGAAATCAAGGGATATGGCATTTCTGCACGGACATGTTCATATACCCGGGAAAGGTGGGGTACCCTTTTTACTACAGACTCGGAATTTTACAAAAGTAATTCACATCGTCTCTTATACCCAGCACACCCCTCTGTTTTTCTTAAAGAGTTTCATAGTTTACTTGCCCGCCAGCAGATCGATGGCTAAAGACATAGCTAGATAATGAATCATGTTCAAATTGTTGACTCTAGTCCCTACCCCAGTCACAATATTGTACCCTTCTTCCATAATGAAATTATGATGAAATTATGATAAATTTATGATGAAACATAAGACAAACAACTTCCTTACCTGAATATTTACAAATATACTGAGACCATCAGGTCTGTAGATGCAAGTCGTTTTTTTCTTCTTAACAATCAAACTTAAATGCTGATGAATATCAGATAAATCTAATAAGTATAAATGTATAAATGCAAGAAAATGAAATATGATGAAATACACATGAAAAAACAATCTTGAAAGAAAAAGAATGAGCTATAAAAAGTGTGTAATAAACGAGATATGTATATTGATCATCAATTTAAGTGCACAAAGTGCTAATTTGAATGCTACAAATGAATTAGAATGCTAAAAGTACACCGTCGCTTTGTCAGAAAATCGTGTTGCGCCAAATCGAATGACCAAATAGCGAAAGAAGCACATTGTTCATTAATTTGAATGAAACATACGTAGATTCTAACGAAAATTCCATAGATCTGAAAACTAGAAAAGGGACTATTAACCCGAGATATACCTGACTGCACTAAAACCGTCGAATTTGAACGCAAGACAAATTAATTTGAATGACAAACTCGCGAATTTGGCCGGGAAATCCTATAGTACATGTAATGCAGAATAAATGACAAGAGGCGCAAAGAGAGAACAAACAGAGCCTCGATGTGTAAGACGGCACAATCACTTACAACAAAATCATTGCGTTCTCAATTCTGCCTTAAATGATACATAGAACGCAAAAGAAAATAACGGAATCTAACGAAGATAGGTTCTGTCCTGTTCGTAATGAGAAACAGACTACCGCCATCATAGAGCTATACAATAAAACCTTATTCTAAAGCTCTATGAGCGCCATCTATCAGAAATCAGTAACATTCGCCGTACGCCATTCTGTAAAAAAAAAAGTTGTTTAGCTCCATTATTGTAACAATTAGTACAGCGATAATCTTTATTAAAGCCCCTGTAAAGTGTTGGGAGCCCCATATTCGCTATAAAAAAAATGATTGCAACAGTTCAATCAATTTGTGTACTAATGTGAAAGAGGATGTCCTAAAACACTCAACTCTGCATTGATTTTTAAAACAAATGTGTTTTAAGACGAATATTGATGAAATAATACTAAACTTGGGTTTATGGTTGTACGCAGAAAACTTAAATTTTGTATTCTTTCATCATTATTCGCCTTAAACACATTTATTCTGAGAAATCCTTGCACAAGTTAGTGTTAAATGGTATCCTCTTTCACTTCATTATACGATTGAAGAGATTGTTTGCCATCAAATTTGTGGGGCTCCCAACACTTGAGTGAAACTTTAAATTCGGTTGGTTTGTGCCAAAAAGTACGAGTTAACTAAATATGATACAAAGAAAAAAGATGGACAAAAAAAATAAAACGAACAAAACTTAGCTACAAAACAACTAAACCAACAAAGCAAATCAATAAGGACAGAACGTGAATAATCTCAGTTGAAAAGAGCAGGGATGAGTTCGAATTCCTCTAGTTCTCTAATACGGTCTCATTTTCACCCTTTCTCCTCCTCTTCCTCCTCCTCCTCCTTCTCCTCCTCCTCCTCCTCCTCCTCCTCCTTCTTCTCCTCCTCCTCCTTCTCCTCCTCCTCCTCCTCCTCCTTCTCCTCCTCCTTCTCCTCCTCCTTCTCCTCCTCCTCCTCCTCCTCCTCCTCCTCCTCCTTCTCATCCCGTCCTCCCATTCGTCATCTTCTTCTTCGGGATCACTATCCATCACCCACAAAATGGGGTTTAACGAACAAGATAGGGTACGATGAAGATACTTGTGCAGAGAGAGAGAGATAGATAGAGAGAGACGTTTTGCATAAAACAGTGCATGCGGATACAATATTCTCTGGCTGGGGCAGGGGCGTGGGAGGGGGTCCGAATTTCTATGAAATCACCCCCCCCCCCCCCTCGTAAAATCATACACACGCACATGCACACCCTTCTCCGCTTCTACTGGCCTTGTGAATGAAGCCAATACATCCCCTATGTGTAATGCTGAAATATTATTCAGATATATTTCATGACGATCTATTAACAAAGTGCAGCGGGGCTTATCTTTTGTCAGTACACCTTCATCATGTCACAATGGTACATATTTTTTTTCCCTCTTCTTGCTTTTTTTGGCACGACATGTAAGCATGCGTGATCAGTATTGGCTTAATTTGTAAAGGCAATCGCGGTACGTGTCAGGTTCGGTTTAGTTTGGGTGGTATACATTTAGACGTTAGACGCCATCTTGATTTGCACAAGGTGCGTGCAAATCACCATTTCATTATCGAATAGTTCTTCTTCAAGCGAAGTTTAAACATCAAAGAGGAGGTGAACTTTCTTTCGGACTCCAAAATACGAAGGTAAGAACAGCAACTTAGAGGTGATGGAGGTGAACTGGGTCGTTTTGATAGGGGTGTAGACAATATAATTTGTCGTAAACACGGAAATGAAAGAAAAATTGTTAACACGGTTATGAAACGAGCATAAAACTAGTATGAGACAAGGATGAAATGAGAATGTAGCGAGTGGGAGTAATAGTATGGATCCAGAGGAAAATAGAAACAACAAAGAGCTAGGGCACGTTATATAATGAGAGAGAGAAATTAAGAAAACAAGATTCATTTTTCAAATGTGAAAGCCTTTCTTCTTCTTTTTTCTCTCACTCTTTGATGGATAAGGACCTCCTTTTAAAGTAACAAGTGTCATTTGTATCGATATCCCTTCTTTCTCTCATCAACTCTCTCTCTCTCTCTCTTTCTCTCTCTCTCTCTCTCTCTCTCAGTCTTTCCATCCCCCAAAAAACTTTTTTTCTGTCTGTCCCGATTTATGTACGCCCCGTTTACGATCTTCATTTCCCACGCTCTTCCTATCTTTCTCAGTACCCCTCCCCCTCTGTCTCTCTGTCTCTCTCTGTCTGTCTCTGTCTTCTCTCTCTCCCTATCTCTCTCTCTCCCTATCTCTCTTTCTCTCTTCTCTCTCTCTCTCTCTCTCTCTCTCTCTTTCTCTCTTTCTCTCTTAGTTTCTCCCTATCTCTTTCAGTCTTTCCTTTCCCCACAAAATTTGTTCTTTTCTGTCTGTCCCGATTTATGAAGCCCCGTTTACGGTCTTCGTTCCCCCACGCTCTTCCTATCTTTCTCAGTAACCCCCCCCCCCCCTTTTTTTTTGTCTCTCTATGAAGTGCCAGGATTTTCAAGCCGGTTAGACATGAGTTCTTCGTAAGAACCCACTAGTATTGTTATTATTGTTATTTTCATCATTATTATTACGATTATTATAGGATTTTCCGACCAAATTTGCGAGTTTGTCATTAAAATGAATTTGTCTTGCGTTCAAATTCGACGGTTTTAGTGCTGTCAGGTATATATTGGGTTTATATTCCTTTTTCTAGTTTTCAAATCTATGAAGTTTTTGTTAGAATCTATATATGTTTCATTCAAATTAATGAATAATGTGCTTCTTTCGCTATTTGGTCATTCGATTTGGCGCAACATGAATTCTGACATCGCGAAGGTGTACTTTGAGCATTCGAATTCATTTGTAGCATTCAAATTAGCACTTTGTGCACTTAAAGTGATGGTCAATATATATTTCTCGTTTATCACACACTTTTTATAGCTCATTCTTTTTCTTTCAAGATTCTTTTTTTCATGTGTATTTCATCATATTTTATTTTCTTACATTTATACACTTTATATACTTTTAGATTTATCTGATACTCATCATCCTTTAAGTTTGATTGTTAAGAAAAAAACGACTTGCTTCTACAGACTTGATGGTCTCAATATGTTTGTAAATGTTCATGTAAGGAAGTTGTTTGTCTTGTGTTTCATCATACATTTATCATAATTTCATTATGGAGGAAGGGTACAATATCGTGACTTGGGTAGGTACTTTTATATCCCCACCTGTCCGGGGTATATGAACATGTCCGTGTAGAAATGCCATATCCCTTGATTTCGCCCCAATGTCTGACTGCACCTATATGCATTTTCCTCAAAATTAATAAATGGAATAACAGAAAAGACCCCAGTGGCAAATCATGCATTCAATTGCATTATTTTAAAACTGTAAACGTGTGTTGCATTTCTTCCCCCTAACATTCCTAACTTGAATAAACATAATTCGAATAGGAATGACAGGTGTTAATCTAAATGATAAAAATGACACCTCAAAAAGACAGTGACGATTAATTTGAATGCTAGTTGAGCAGTTTCTAAATTAAATGACAGATCTATGAAACCATTCGACCAAAATCCTAAATTAAATACAAAAACGGGAAAATTGAATGATAATTGGCATGGCAAAGCAGATCTGCGCTAACTTGAATGCAAAGTAAATGAATTCGAATGAGAAACTCGCGAATTTCGCCGGGAAATCCTATATTATAGGATTTCCCGGCCAAATTCGCGTGTTTGTCATTCGAATTCGATTCAGAAGAACGATAAGGAGAGAGAGAAGCGACTTGAACTAAACCGTACAAATGCAGAGAAAAGACGAGCACCCATCGACAAAAAACAGCATGGTCTTCTAACAGACATTCACAACATCGCTGAAGAGAAAGAGAAAAAGATTGTGGAATTTGAAAAAACATGGCAAGATGACACGAAAACCACAGAGACTACAGTAGAGACACTTGACAGAGTACTTGAAGATGATCAAAATGTCATCAAAGATGGGCATCATGTGAAGACATCAGTGAGTGATGAACTAAAGAAGCCACTGCATGAGGATGGTGTAAAACAAATCACTGGTACCATATCTGGTGTGAGGTTTGTGAAGGGTGCTGGGAGAGAGAAATATAACGGGAGGATCGATGGGTATGATGGGGAGTGGAAGCTCATTGATACAATCAATGTCAGTGATGAAATCACATTACCGGTCATTGTAGGATGCATAGATGAATGCAATGTGATCATCACAGATAAATTTGCAGGGAGCCACCATACATACATGTTAGATATGAACACTAAACACACTCAGAGAATGATAACCAGTAGTGGTACATCATGGGTTCAATCCTGTGCATTGCTGAATGATGACAAGGTAGTATGCGGTAAAGTGTATAGAGGGTGTACAGGGGACAGTTTGACTGGATGCATCAGTGTATATGACAGGCAATGGAAGCACATCAATGACGTCACAATACCAAGAAACACAACGCGTGATGACGCAGTGGTGAATGTAGCTGTTGACCAGGATGGGATGATCATCGCTGTTGAGTCGCGTCAGTCTAATATATACGTCATCAACCCAGCTGATGGTAAGATCATGAATACCATCAAATGTCAACAGAATATAAGGATGCGTAGTGTACAATCATCAGGTCACATCATCGCTAAACCCTCACCATCAGATCACAGCGTGTTCATCATCGACAGGCAGGGTGCTCAAAGGGAAATCCCCCACAGTGATGTAATCCTGAATGTCTGCATCGATCCTATGACAGACGACCTCTACGTCGTGACATCAGATGATGAGTACAAGACGTGTGTGATTGATCAGGTGATGAGCGGGAGTGATATGAAGAAGAGAAGAGTAGCATCATTCCCTCTATCAACTAGACTGGGCTCACAGAAAACCATGCGGGCTTACCTTTTATTGTCTCGCGGGGTGATGACGTCATCAGGGAATATGATTGCTTGCGATGGAGCCAACATTCTCGTATTCAAAAAGCTATTGAGCCTATAAAGACCCGTTCACAATAATTTTCACGAAGTGACGGTAGTGAGGAAAATCGTAACGCAAAGTGAATGCATTTTATTTTCACTACCGTCACTTCGTGAAAACAGCGACGAATTGACGCGGTAAACCGTTTTTTTTTTTTTTTTTTTTATTATTTCATTTTACCTTTTTTTCGTGAGTGTTTATCTGTTTTATTTTATTTCATTTTTTTGAAGACGTTAGTGGAATGCGCTTCTCAGTTAGTACGCATGTAGGAACTTTGTTGCACGCAGTTGACATTCATTTACACATTTGAAAAAGAACTCTGCCGCAGAGTCTATCGCTTTATATCTGAACAAGTCATGGACGAATCCGTATTGCTTCACGCTATGAGGCACCGTTTGTAAAATAATTATATAGACAAATTATGTTATATAATCATTATTTAACCAATAATAACCATTATTTACATATAATGCAAGCAAAAGTTCATTTTTATTTGTATATAATTCTTAACACATTTTCATTTTCCATTTTTAATTGTTTGTTTATATAACCTTGCGTTCTTTGTAATCTATATTAAAAGTAGCTACATTATACTTAGTACTTGTAAGAGTGAACTTAATTGGTGTTTCTTGTCGCTATTAAAAAAACTTGATACATTATGTAGGACCTCTTTTGACAAAAACAATGCTACAAAAAAGAAAATTAGCACGTCTTTATCCTCTTTTTTTTTTTTTTTTTTTTTTTACCTGTCGTAATTTGTAAATAGCTACATTTCTTTTTTGTAGGGTCTATTTTGACAAAACAAATGGTAGAACAATGTCAGAAATTGCACGGATTTGGGGGGTATTTGTTTCCTTGTTTTAGCTTCTTCTTTTTTTTAAGTGTATATTGAAATTAGCTTTTCTGTATAATTTATAAGATTCAATGTTGTTGACTTTCCTTCTGTTATATGATACATTTATTCTATGAATATGTATTTGGATGGATAAAATGTTATATGATATACCAATGAAATATGCTGCATAGCATCAAGTCTGTATATAACACATAGTCATCGCAGTCGTATGGATACAACAAAATGTAATGTAAATTTCAAATTCGTGGATGATTTTTTTTTTATTGTACATAATATATTGTAACGAGACATGTTTGTGAGTTTTTGGTTTGATGGTTTTGTTTTACCCGACTGCTAAGAAATCATGTGTATGCGTGTAAGTAAGCAACCAGGGGACCAAGGGCAGTAGCGCATCGAATTGGCTTCGAACCCGGGACTTGAATTCATTTTTAGTCGATAATGATCGAGCTTACCATCATAGTTATGGTGTCATTGGACAGATATAATATTTGCTTTGCATGAGTTAAAATGTGTGTGTTTCAAGAATGTATCCTCTCAACTTTTCTTTTCTTACTAAATTCTGGATAATTTGTGTTTCAGACACGGCCTCTTCGGGCTGTCTAAATTGAGTCATGCGTGATTTATTGACCAGATTTCTTTGCTTCATATGAAAGAAGAGAAATCAAGCTTTCGATTAATGTCTTTGGGAATATTGAGTTAATTACCATCAATAAGTAGTTTCCTTTTTCATAGACACCCTGTACATACTTCAGATGCTAATAAGATGTGAATAGCTGCGTTGCCCTAGTATTGGTGAGAATCATTCATATTTTTTTCCTTAATATCATATATCATGTTAATCTGTTATATCTTTGATGGACCAAAATGTATAATATCAATATGTATTTCAACTTAGTCTTGTGTCAATTTAGTTATCCAGGTTACCATACAAAATGCACTGCCATAAAATGTAAATATCTGCATTGTACTATTATTTCTAAGATTCGTTCATATTTTTTCTCATCAGATATCATGTTTATCTATTCTATCTTTGATAGAAAAAAAAATAATATTGAAATAAGTTTCAATTCAATTTTGTGTCAGTTTTGTTATCCAAGACACCATACCATATTCACTGTCATAAAATGTAAATAGCTGCATTGTACTAGTATTTCTAACATTTGCTCATATTTTCTTCTCATCAGATATTTTGTTAATCTATTCTATCTTTAGTAAAACAAATGCTATAAAATTAAGTGAGTTTCACTGCTCTGTAAATTGTGATATATCAACAGATTATACACGATACTAATGTGTTATCATGCAAAGCTGTACATTCAAATAAGAATCAAATTAGTTGATTTCTGTTAAATTGTGTAACATAAGATTATCTTTGTATATTCTGCGTACATGCCCGGTAATAATCTTGTACCTCTTTAGTTGGAGATCTATGGTTCTTTCGCTAGACTCTCATAGCTCAGTCCAATGGTAGAGGGTTCGAACCCAGCTTGGCCCTAACGTCCTTCCTTGTAAGACATTAATCCATACTGGGCACTCCCTACCCAAGTGTAGTAAATGGATACCTGATCATACTGAGGTAATAACAATCGCAGGGCCCGCAGGAAGCGCGTGTGACTACCCTTGATAAATAAGACCCTATTATTATAATAATTATTATTTGTTTATTTATCTTTCTCTTTCCCTGAAGGGATGCCTTTCAATAACGGATTTGTAATCAGATCGTAGACTTGGGGAAGAGTGGGTTTCAAGTTTGACGATTCAATATTTACACAAAGTTATTACGTATAAATGAATTAAGAATACCGAAGTGTGACGTCATTCTGGCCAAGTTGTCAAGGTTGATGGATACAAAATGTTGTGCTAAACCAGGGCGATGTGACTTTAAAGTCTCCCTGGCTAAACAATGGCGTGGTGATCATCACTAGTGGCAAACACAGAATTTTCCCAGCTCCAGCCCGTTGCTTGAATAATTTCGAAGTAAATCTCATGCGCAGGCTCTCTTCTTTGGAACCAGTACCGGGACAACAAGCGAATATGACGTTAGCACTTCGGTACCTTTTGGGGCGATTCCGTGTAATGTACCCAGAATGCAAGAACTTTGTTCACATACATAGGCCCTAATTCTCAAATCAAGAAGCTATATTTATAACCGTTGAATAATGCTGCTCTCTGCCATCTCTCCCGTTAGTCATAGACATATCAAGGGTTTTTTCATTCATTGGTGCAAAATATGGAAAATGTCACAATTGGACACATTGCACTGAATCGCCCAATGCCTGTAAATCTTTGACATTTGTCAAAGCATAACTGAAGGAGTCTGTGGAAGAAAAAAATGAAATTATCTCCCATAACTTTTCCACTGTATTTTTAAAAATTATGATACGATGTTTTGACATCATTTTTGGGATTAACCATGAAATATATAAGTCTGTTTTCTGTAATAAAACTATACTGGTAGACAGAACGTTAATTATGGTTCAAGGTATTCATTGTGACCTTATTTATGTATTTGTCAATATTTATACCGAAATCACAAAAATATGCGATAAGTAAAATAACAGAATGGGTAAAGAAAAACAGAGGCGAGAGAGAGAGAGAGAGAGAGAGATAGGGGGAGAGAGATACAGACATACAGAGGGAGAGAGAAAGGGGGAGAGAGAGAGAGAGAGAGAGATACAATAATACAGAATTAAATAAGCCAATAATCAAAGAGAAAGACTATTTGTTAGGGAAATAAATGTAAACATAAAGTTGAAATGATAGAGAAATAGAGAAGGAAGATTAAACAAACAGAGGGAGAAAGAAAGGGGATAGAGAGAAAGGGACGAAAGGAAGATATTGGAAAGAAAAGACAGGGGACAAAGAAGAGAATGAGAGAAAGAAAAGAAGGTGAGATAGGAAAGAGAAAAAGAAAGACGAGAGGGGATTAAGAAAGAGACAGAGAGGGGGGAGAGCGGAGAGAGAAGGGAAAGAGAAAGAGAGGGGAAAGAGAGGGAGAGAGAGGGGAGAAATAAAGGGCGAGAGAGAAAGAGAAAGATGTAATTACCAGAGCCACTATAGTTTGGTCAACTTGGGGCGCGTTCATGCTTGATTTTGAAGGTAGAATGAGCGATCTGAAACGCTCATCGTAAACGCTCATCGTGATCGCAGTTCCACGGTGTAGCTGTTCATGCTTACTTCTCTGGCTCATCCAGGCAATTCTCCTTGTGTGGCATTGTGTGACCTTCACTGTGCATGCTACGTAGACCCACTAGAGGTCAGTGCGTTGACCCCATTTAAACGCGTTTACAATTGTAAACGCATCTTTTTGTGAGTTTACGATCAGCGTTCGTGATCGCCGTTTTTCGGTGATTCTACAAAAGTGAGCATGAACGCAAGCGTGTTTTAAACTAAACACGTAACAGATGCCTGATTCTGGCCGTCAAAATCAAGCATGAACGCGACCTTGGTTTCACTGGGTCACAACATGGCGTATGTATGCTTTTGTTTTGTGCTTACTGCTTGCCTAACAAATCAGTAGTCGCCATATTGTGTCCAACTCGAACCAGGTTGGCCAAACTCTGTGTATAGATGGCTCTGGTAATTACCATCCTTTTTTCCTTTAGGGGCGGAGGGCAGGGGTAGGGGGTTGGGTTGTTATGAGGCAGGAGGCCTAATTGGCGAATGATTATAAATGGGATAACCAGTGGCATTGCATAGTAAAAGGTAGTGGGGGAGGAGGGGGGGGGGGGGGGGTACGGATGACACATTCGTCCAATCGAATTGTAGTGTTTTGTTTTTGTTTTCAATTATTTATTTTTTTCTCCATTGCTTTTCACAAACAATAACAAAAATAACAAAAACAAACAATAACAAAATCAATACATAAAATAATCTGCATGTTAATATTATTATATAGAATATGATTTAACATTCACATCTAAATAATACAAATGAACTTTTACTATTTACATCAAATAAAGCATGACACATGCATGCATGAAGAAGGCATGAACATAAAAAGACATTAAAAAAAAATATAATAACATTGATCTAAAGGGGGCGCTATAGCAATAGAGGAGTTTGGTTTAGTTGATCATTTTCTTCTTCTTCTTCTGGGATACTCCTCAACGTTCCGTTAGGAACCAAGCGAGGAGGATGAGGGGGTGCGCACTAGCTGTGCTTGTTTAGTTCTTATTGCTTGAGTCTTGGTTGCGGAAAAAGTTGGTTGCTTGGAGTTTGAAGGTGTCGATGTTCGTGGTCCTTTGGATGTCGGAGGGTAGTGAGTTCCAGTCCTTGATGGTACGTGAAATGTAGGAGTGTTTAAAACAATTGGTGCGGGTGGAGTATTGGATGAAGGAGTTTCCTGAGGTACGTCTGGTGGCTCGTGTAGCTGTACGCAAAAATCGACTTGCGCCAAAGTGATGCCTTCAGTGTGTGTTATGTTGGGATTAGCGGAGTGAGAGAATGGATTGAATGTATCAAATGAAATGCATTGCATATATTTTTTGCAAAGGGCAAAGTCACACACACCCAGACACACGCGCACAAAATAATGTTCGCTGATATTTGATATTCGATATTTGATATGTGTGGCATGATACATTTTGTTAGGGGTGTTATTTGGATATGCAAAGACTGAATTAATACCCAAATCCCAATTGTTTTAATCAAACATCACATAGGCAACTTTGGCGCAAGTCGATTTTTGCACTCTCGCAACCAATGTCTCCTGTTCATCCAAGCGTGAACACATACCACACAAAAATTGGTACCAAATGATTTGGGATAAAACACTCTTTCATAAGACATATAACAGTGTAATGTTCATCGATGATTTTTTTTAATAATTAGCAATTTTCTAGGTGTAAACTTTTTTTTGACTCACACTGTATATGATAATGATAATAATAACAATATCAATAGTAATACTACTACTACTTCTACTACTACTACTACTACTACTAATACTAATACTAGTACTACTAATAATTAAAATAAATAAATAAGAATAACAATAATAATGATAATAATAATAGTAATATTAATAATAACAATGAGAATAATCGGGTCTTATTTACCCATGGTAGCCATTTCAGTGTTAATATAGTCCATAAACTGCCCGGTTTTTATACATGTGTACGTTTTATTTATATTCTCTACACTTGCTTTCAAGCCACCGAAGATGGCGTTATCAACGAACTTGTACGCTCGGATTTTTTCGCTGGCCGTAGAAATTCGGGATCGCGTCATCTAACTGGTTTGCAGCAAATAGGGGTAGATAGCAGGGGTGGAGATTATTTTTTTTAAAAATCGGTCAGATTTTGGACTAGAATTAATTCTGCTTTTCCTGTGGTCCCTGAAATCATTATTTTCCAAGCATTGCAAGGTTCCCATCTACACTTGGATGGAGATAGCCGCATGGGATTAACGTCTTGACGGCGCGCCGCGGCGTCTTGACAAGTGACTTCAGTGTTTATCAACGACATTTAGAGTAGGACTAATACATGTAGTGCTCGATCGCTTAATAATGAACAAAACAATATGATTTAAGAAAAACACAGGTGACCTTAATAATTTGGCATCTCGTTCGCAAAAAGTGTAATAATAAAATTTACAGTAGTTATTATCACCAGACGAAGTGTTGCAGATGCGCACGAAACGTCGTGAACTTTTAGATTCCTAATTGACCACATTGCGAGACAAACGAATATCATGCACTAGCGATATTATTTTCGATACTATATCCGCAATGAGTAATATATTTAGCATTAATAAAATTTACTTTCGAAAAAAAGACCTATAATAAATTATAATTTATATGACTGAAACTTTGTTGTTTTTACATATTTTAAATAAGGTTGTTGTTGAAAAGTGCAATTTTGGTAATGGTTTCATTTTAATGTTAAGGAAAATTGCGATTAAATTGAACTCCAACATCAATAAAAGATTCCATGAAAACTAGGATAATATACATAAATGATAATAGGAATGTAATCTACGTCGAGATCGAGTAACAATCCTTGCAATGTAAATTATGACTGTTGATCTTTAGGTAAAAGAAAATATGACTCGAACACAAGAAATAGATTATAAAACAAGAATATGTACAGTTCAGTTTTGGCGGAGATGATAATATGTCTACCTTTAATTGGAACCTGTCCTCCTGGGTACATGATAGTAATTGCATTTAGACCTTGCATGATAGCGGTCACCCAGAAGACCGGTTCGGCCCCGGTATCAAACCACTCGGCCTTGTCGAGAGTAGCGTAATAGTTATACGTGCGGTCTCTGGTAACTGGGTCGAAATAGAGATTGTGTATGGCGCCGTGGTTCTCAGGGTAGAGACCTGTATGTGGGGGAAAACTAGCTTTGTTACGTACTAAAGTATATCATTAGTAGATAGGTACTACAAGTACTTGGCAAGATTATAATAAAACTATTAATACCACAAATACATTTTAAGCTATCTACTATAAAACACAATAACCCTGCAGAGGCGGCGGAGCGTCTTTCAAGTTGAGGTGAATCAGCAAAGAAGGGAACTTTTTGGGAAAAAAGGGGCATGCCAGGATGAAGTTCCAGTTGATACCAGTTGAAACCAGTAAGAATTTTCAAATTGGCATCTACTGGTTTGAACTGGTCTCAACTGGTATCAGTTAAAATCTGTTGATCAATTTGAAAACCAGTAGAAATACCAGTTTGAAGTCGGACAAATAGGATACCAGTTGTTACTGGACCAGTAGATTACTGAGCTACGTCTCACGAAACCGTCATAAGTACAAGTTCAGTGACATTCTATTGAAAAGCGTGTATTAAGTTTAACACGCATTTCAATGGGATGTTGCTGAACTTTTACTCATGACGGTTTCGTAAGACGCAGCCCTGGTATCCACTGGTACCAGTTGGAAAAAGTCGTAGAAATACAAGTTTGAACTAGGACCAATAGAATACAAGTTTAATTGGGACCAGTAGATTACTGGTTTCAACTGGTACCAGTTGAAATCAATATATTCAACTGTTTTTTAATATGGATATTGAAAGACCGCCAACTGGGACCAGTTGAAAAACCAGTTGACATCTGAGACCAGTTGATATTACCAGTCGACTTACCAGTTTAATTACCAGTTGAAAACCAGTAGATGATTACCAGTATATGTTGTAAACCAGTAAATGATTACCAGTTGATTAACCAGTTAGAAACCAGTAGTAATTGCCAGTTGATAACCAGTAGATGCATGATTACCAGTTGAAAACCAGTAGAATACCGTGACCAGTTGAAAAAATCACTTCAATGTATCTTATGAATATTCATGATTGATTTACATGTTTTCACAGAAAATATAGGCTAATTATCATGATCTGTCAAGCAAATGTTACAATTTTGTGATTTATATTTTCTTAGTCAATCATTGAGAAATATATTACACATGTCTGATCATGTTTTACATCTAATTTAAGACCTAAAAATAGATATGTAGTTAATTAACAGGAAACTGCTTGTATAATTTTGTATATATCTATGTACAAACTTTTATTATCATTTGCAAACCATTTCAAATTGATTTTGTGATGAGGTAATTGCGATAAGAGTCAAAATAATTATGGTCTAGTTGGTGGCTAGATGCCAATATTGATTATAGATTATCAGTTGATTACTGGTCTCTTACTAGATAATCAACTGGTTTTCAAATGGTTTTTAGAGGGTATATCAACTGTTAAATCTATTGGTTTTCAACTGGTTAATCAACTGGAAATATCAACTGGTCTCAGAAGTCAACTGGTAAATCTTTCTGGTTTTCAACTGGTAAATCAACTGGAAATATCAACTGGTCTCAGATATCAACTGGTTTTTTAACTGGTTCCAGTTAGCGGTGTTTCAATTTCCATATTAAACTCCAGTTTAATATACTGGTTTCAACTGGTACTAGTTGACTATTAATTTTAACTGGTACCAGTTGACCAGTTGCTTACTGGTTTCAACTGGTTTTTTGACCTGGGAGCGCAATTTCATCCAAAATGGCGGGAAGAACTTTACAAACACATGTATTAGAAAGGGGCTCTTATCAGGGGTGAAAAGGGGCATATTTAAGAAGGAAAATGAACACTTATCATAGTGTAAAAGAATGCCCACTTTTAAAAAGGAAAGGGGCAACTGTTAAATTTAAGGGGAACTTTTTTAAAGTAAAGGGGCACTTATCAGAGCTGATGGGTCATTTATCATAAATAAAAGGGGACACTTCTTAGAATGGAAAGATGCACTTAGTCAAAAGGAAAAGGGGCACCCATTAGATTTGGTTACTGGAATTTATCAGAAGTAAAAAGGGGTCATTTATAAGAGAGGGGAAGGGGCACTTATTACAAGAAGAAAAGGGGCACTTAACAGAAAGGAAAAGGGCACCTATCAAAGAGTTACAAGGATCATTTCTCGCACCTGAAATGGGGCACCTATAAGAAGATGAAACTGAGGGCATTTATTTAAAAAAAAGGGGCACTTGTCAAAATAAAAGGAGGCACTTGTCAAAATAAAAGGGGCACCTTTCAAATTAGAATAGGATTATACTTCTCAAAGTGTAAAGATGCCACATTGTGAGAAGAAGGAAGGGGCACTTATTAGAAAGAAACATGGGTATATATCTGAAGTTACAAGGGGCAATTGTTATGGGTAAAAAGGGACCCTTTGTGGTACTTGAAAATGTGTGTGTGTGTGTGTGTGTGTAGGAGGGGGAGGGGTACTGTGCCCCTCCAGCCCCCCCCCCTTTCCGGGACTATCGCCTCTACAACAACTTGTCCTATTCACCATAACCCGTTTGCTATTCAAACACTACAACTATTGAAATACCATTTTTTTTAAACTACTATACTACTACTACTACTACTACTACTACTACTACTACTACTATACTACTACTACTACTACTACTACTACTTCTACTATTACTATTACTATACTACTACTACTACTACTACTACTGCTACTACAACTACTACTACTACTACTACTACTACTATTACTATACTACTACTACTACTACTACTACTACTTCTACTATTACTATTACTATACTACTACTACTCAGGCGCGGATCTACGGGGGGGGGGTTTAGGGGGTTTAAACCCCCCCCCCCTTGGGCGGCCCAAAAAAAAAAAAAAAAAAAAAAAAAAAAAAGAACGCACGCTGGAGAGAAACCCTTTCAAATACAAATATTGTGAGAAGATATTCAACTCATCTGGTAACTTAACCAAACACATGATAACTCTGGATATAACTGTGTATTGAACTGTTACTTGATTTAAAAAGACGTTATCATGCACTGCTTTTTATGGTCTCCATTGTGTTAATAGATGCCAGGAAAACATCACTTACGGGGTTCAAATAAACACCCCCCAAAAAATCGGCTCGCCGCTTCGCGGCTCGTGGACGATGCTCCGCATCATCATTATTTTGGTCAAACCCCCCCCCCCCCCTTAGCAAAAAGCTAGATCCGCCCCTGCTACTACTTCTACAACTACTACTACTACTACTACTACTACTACTTCTACTATTACTATTACTATACTACTACTACTACTACTAATACTACTACTGCTACTACTACTACTACTACTACTACTACTACTATTACTATACTACTACTTCTACTACTACTACTACTACTACTACTTCTACTATTATTATTACTATACTACTACTACTACTTCTACTACTACTACTACTAATTATACTACTGCACTACTACTACTACTACTACTACTACTACTACTACTACTACTACTACTACTACTATTACTACTACTACTCCTACTTCTACTACTACTAGTACTTCTTCTACTACTGCACCACTACTACTACTACTACTATTACTATTACTATACTACTACTACTTCTACTACTACTACTAATACTACTACTACTACTTCTACTATTACTATTACTATTCTACTACTACTATACTACTACTACTATTGCTACTACTACTACTCCTACTACTACTACTCCTACTTCTACTACTACTAGTACTACTTCTACTACTGCACTAATACTACTACTAGTAATACTACTACTACTTCTACTACTACTACTTCTACTACTACTACTACTACTACTACTACTACTACTTCTACTATTACTATACTACTACTACTATTACTACTACTACTACTACTATTACTACTACTACTCCTACTTCTACTACTACTAGTACTACTTCTACTACTGCACCACTACTACTACTACTACTATTATTGTTACTACTACTACTCCTACTACTACTACTCCTACTTCTACTACTACTAGTACTACTTCTACTACTGCACTACTACTACTACTACTACTACTACTAATACTGCTATTACTACTACTACTCCTACTTCTACTACTAATAGTACTACTTCTACTACTGCACTACTACTACTACTACTACTACTACTAATACTGCTATTACTACTACTACTCCTACTTCTACTACTAATAGTACTACTTCTACTACTGCACTACTACTACTACTACTACTACTACTACTACTACTTCTATACCTGTTGCGATTGAGTACATTGAAGGGCAAGAGAGTGTGACAAACACACCATCCATCCACTCAGCCCTGACGCCATTTTCTTCAACCCTCATCAGACTCTGGAGGTCCTCTGAAAAACGGTCAGCTAGTAACAAGATCACCTTTTGCTGTTAAAATACATGCAGAGATAGAAATAACGAATACAAGGAAACATTCAATACACCATCATTTATGACATTGAAACAATCGTTAGGAAAAAATCATTGAATCCTTAAGAAACAATAGTTTGGGTTTGTGCTGATGTTGAAACAATGTTTTGTTGCAATGAGATATATACACGACAAAATCATATAATTCAAATAAATACATGTACGTTTCAATTATTACACAATGGTACTAGTATATTTACAATATTAAGACTTATAGTGTACATTATTTTACTATAAACGCATACAAAATCAGATGGAATTTATTTAATTTTTCTCCCGAATGTCTCTTTTAAAATGCTTGCCAAGGCTTTTCCGTATTTAACAGTGTCTACCTGTATAAACAGCGCATTATGATGCATGCACATACCGTACTATAGGCCACATATTGCATTACCTTGGTTGATCTTATTTTAATAAGATCAAGATTATCTGAAGTTTAAAAAAATGTAAAATGCCAAAAGATTAAATACCCTACTGATTATTTAGCAATTCAAACTGCTGAAAGCAGCAATCAATATATCAAATTTATTCAAAATGACACAGAGTATTCGCAAAGCAAGCTGTTGACATTTTATGTAATGCATTTGTCAAATTGTCATACCTTCAAACTTCCATCTTTCATTTCAATCCATTTCAAAATATATCTCTGCTTAAAAATTAAAAGCTGAAAACTTGCTTCGGATAGCTTTATTCTAAATAATATTGGTGTGATACTTCTAACATCAATTCTTCGTTCGGGTAAAGTTTTGCAGCTAAAGTGACAATCAATTTAGAGACCTAGCAATTTCAAGGTTGAAAGCAAAATTAAAACAGTTCTAAAAAGTCATAAGTCTTACCCGAGCAGCTACTAGATGGCACATTAGTAGAAACGAGCATATTATAGTCACGAATTTGTACTTCATCAAATCCTTTCAGTTACAATTAACAGCAACGTAACTATCTGACGGTTCAAAACCCAACTTTGTGTACACTCCTTCCGATTAATCTACCTGGTCTATTGTTTAGTATCACGAACTATTTATGATCTGATATCAGGTTTGGTTTTGGGGGAAAGGGTGCTATCAAACTTTAAATGATATCTGCAGTCTGCCAACACTCCCACTCCCGCCTCTTTCATTATCTCTCTCTCTCTCCCTCTCTCTCTCTTTCTCTCCCTCTCTCACGCGGTTGCTGTTTTCCCAAACTGTCTGTCGATATCGCTATTTTGCAATTAGATATCGTAGTACAATGTTACTCAAGATAAAGTGCCATTTACTTCAATGAGCTAAGCAATATAACACACCGTGCGTAACAACAATTTTTTTTTTTTTTTTTTTTTTACAATCGTAATTTTGCAGTGTGCATAATATGGGGTCCCTCTTGTCAGGCGTGTAGCCCCCCCCCCCCCCCCCCCCCCCCCCCCAAAAAAAAGCACAAGAAGAACAAAAGAAAAAGATGGAAAAAAGGGGGAAAGAGAGAATTTTTCTGAGTTAAAGGAGAACGGGGAAATATGAAAGAGAATTAAATAACGATAGAAGAGAGGTGCGAAAGCATGAGGAATAGCCTTTCTTTTAAAAGAATAATGTGATAACAACCAGGGGCGTCGCTAAAGGGGGATGTGGGGGGATGGGACAGGCACATGTTAGGATATTGTCGGTAAAATTGCTCTGCTGTGGGGAAAAATGAGAAGGAAAGGGAAAGAAAAGAAAAGAATAAAAGAAATGGAAAAAAGAAGGTAAAAGGGAAACGAGAGAAACGGGGGGTGAAAGAGAGGAGAGAGAGAGAGAGAGGGAGGAGGAGGGGGGGGGGTGGGGGGTCAGAGCCTGGGAGAAGAGGGGTGAGAGTAAGAGAGAGAGAGAGAGAGGGGGGGATGTTGAGTGGAGTCACCACGTTGAGGGGGCAAGAAAGGGTCCGCTGTGTCGTATTCTTACTCGATCACCGTGTACTATATCAATGCAAAAGTTTGAAGTCGGTGAGATGGATTATGTCGGTCGGCGGCAAATTTCTTTCCCTACGAACTGTGACTTTTTTATCGGACAAAGAAACATTTTTTGAGAATTCAGACAATGACTAAGAGTCGGTATAACGAATCGTCTTCTTTCTCTAATAATTAAATGAAACGTCAAAGCTTCCACGCTTCGGGCGGGAGGGGTAAACTGAATTCAGACAAGGATTAAGAAACGAAAACAGTGCAACAAATCGTCCTTCTTTCTCTAATAATTTAATAAAAGGTCACAGCTTCCGCGCTTCGCGCGGGGAGGGGAAAAACTAAATTCAGACGAAGATCAAGAGTAGAGAACGGTGCAACGAATCGTCTTCTTTCTCTCTAATAATTTAATGAAACGTAAAAGCTGCTTTGCGCGGGAGGGGAGAAACTAAATTCAGACAAGGATTAAGAGTAATAATTTAATGAAACGTCAAAGCTTTTGCGAATCGCGCGGGAAGGGGAAACTGAATTCAGACAAGGATTAAGAGTAGAGAACGGTACAAGAACGGTACGCCTTCTTTCTCTTATAATTAAATTAACGTCATAGCTTCTGCGCTTCGCTCGGAATTTAACGTCATATTACTCCAGGAAGAGCCTGAAAATGCGCCTAATGTGGTTCTCCCAGACCCACCCCTGCTTGGTCGCTCCGCTCCCTCCCCGCTGACGCCTCGCTCCATCGTTTTACATATATTTCACCCAATGCGATTTTGTGCCCCCCCCCCCGTTAGAAATTCCTGGATCCGCCACTGTGTTTGTACTATGAATTTGAAATAAAGTTTATTTAAACAAAATGAAATAATAGAGGTCGTGTGAATATCAAGGAGAAATTACCATTTCTATCGTTCGTGACGGCCATCTTGATTTTCCTTTTTTTTGGTTTAATTCTAGAGCGTGAGGGGGTTCCAGCCCTGGACCCCCCCCCCCCTTCCCCCCCCCCCCCAAAAAAAAAGAAGAAAATGAAAATGAAAAACAAGATGGGAAGCTCTGTCCTGGCAACTCATCAGGGCTCCTAATGCGGGCCCCTAGACCACATCCGTTGAGATAGAATAAGTAATTCCCAAGACAACCCTTTGTTCCATAAAATTATCCTTGAGAGAGAGTGTATGTGAAAGAGATTTGATGTCCGACAAATTATTCCCATAGGGGTATGGCGGGATTTAGGGTGGATAGTCGCCCCACCGGAAAATTTGAAAAGTGCCCTAAAAATGTATAGCAAATACTGACTAAAGACTGTAACATACTTTAAGGCTCTGGAGGGCATAATAGTGCAGCGGTTTAGACTAATACAAATGCGAACAAACTTTTTGCTCGGTTGCTACGCTCCCTCGCATAATATCTTCCTAAAATAATGTACAAGTAAATATTGTAGGAAATCTGTATTCCGTTGGTATCACTGTGATCTAACGGAATACAGATTTTCTCAGCCAGGAATTAACAACATATAGGCTACATCGACTAAGCAATACAATAAAAAAAAAAAATTAATCTGACTGGGCATGCCGTTCACCTACAGTTCAAGGGGCAGGGCCCGGTAAGTTCTTTATTTACAGCCAGTGATTAACAACACTATCATCGACTAAGCTATACAAATAATTTAAAATATATAAATCTGAGTGGGC